>JAWQFJ010023979.1:0-31828 GCA_034096865.1 Theodoxus fluviatilis | reverse complement strand
CCTATTGCAACAAGGGCGGACGAGGGGGGGTTTCTGGGGTTTCCGGAAACCCCCCCCCCCCCCCCCCCAACAGCAAAAAAAAATAATTCGGGGATGGGGAGTGTTTCAGATCCAAAACTTTCAATGATCATCACCAGAATGCACCAGATTGCACCATTTTGCATCCTGGTTTTCAAAATTGTCCGCGGGAGCAGCAAAATAGGCGCTCCGCGCCTTCACACCCCCACCCACCTCCGAAAAAAAAGTTTGGAACCCCCCCCCCCCCCAAAAAAAAAAAAGAAAAAAAAAAAAGAACTGATCCGCCCCTGTGCAATATCACACTGCGTCAGGATTGAATGTTTCAGCACGCAAATGTTGCAGTCTGTTCGGCTATCAAACAATCCTGTAATGGTTCGAGGGTGAGGTCAAAGGTTTTGTTTGTAAGTCTTAAAAGACTGGTGTTACTGGTCCTTGTGTACATTTTCACATTTTTTCTTCGACGTACACTGTTCTAGTTGGCGTTGTTCTCCGTTTTCCTTGGTGCGACTGCTGAGCGACTTTGGTCATACATGAACTTCCCAACAGTCAGTGCTAATACTGCCAAATCAGGCTGCTACCTTTCGCAGTAGGTATAGACGTAAGTTTGCAATATTGAAGAGCATTTAGTTGCATCGATGCTATTGAATGCACCGAAGAAAGAGGTTTGAACTAATTTTACTCTTCAAGGCCATGGAGACAAACGGACAGACATCCATGTACATAATTTTAATCTGCGATGTGCACGGCAACAGGCAGATTGCTTCATATTCTGAAGTCCATTGTTCCATTTCACTTGTTTATCTCTTCACTAAGGTCAAAGAAACCAGTCACAGAACCATGTACACGTGAACCATTTTGCCGTAACTCAAGCTTTAAATAACATGCACGGACACAGTCTGATAACAGACATGTGATGCAAAGAGTCACATTTTGATAACTTTTGACGTTTCATTACTTCAGAAGAGAAACTTCACTCAGACGAAAAACGCGAGAATTGTGCACATAAAGATTAAGTGTGGATCCTACGCTACACATACACACGAACATACGCACACATGGCGTCATCAAGTATCCAGCAGGGACATCGTCATCCACGCCCTTTAGCAAATACATTAAAGGATAAATCTCATGTACTTGAAAGTCATCAACATTACTTTTGTCAGCCTGCAGAAACTAAACATATACATGCATGTACATGTAAATGTACATAGGATGAGATGACTGTCGTAATTGTAAGTCTTGTATTGTTTTATTATTCTAAAATCACTTACTATAATTTTTGTTCTGAATGCATTTCGTGCACATAGCATTCCAGTACAGCACTTTTTAAATGAATAATACCTACGAACTTGTAATCAACGCTAGTTGTATTGTTTATTAATGAATTCTATAAGCTTCAAATCAAAGTATTGTTGAAACTTACAACGAAAAACACCGTAAACGTCGAATCAGCAGAAAGGTAAGCATGAATAATTTGCTGACAAGGTTTAAGAACGTAATGTCAATGTACAGCTGTAATTGTTGTAAACAGTTAACTTGAAATCATTTGAGATGCAATTTTCCATAATAAAGAAAATGAACTTGAAACCAGTGTCATGTTGTTACATGCCGAGTGTCCTGAGTTTGTGATCCTCGTACTTCCCTTGCAGTCTTTCTTCTCGAGTAGAAAAAATACGATTGGACTGATTCTTGTGACGACCACGCTTTCGAACGCAGACTCTGAAGACTCTGATCAGTAAACCGCCAGGGTTGATGAGGAATTCTACTCAAGAAGTACACGTAGCAGTAAAGATCATGAATCGAAACCAATCTAGACAGTCATGAATACAGAACAGGACAAAGTCTCCAGTACATTCCTACATTCTCGCAGCATGAAGCAACGTCACGTGTCACTTCAAAGTGATCTGCCTTGACTATGCCACGTAACCAGGACCGGCATGAAAGCTAGAAACCACCATGATACTCTAGCACATTCCAGCACTTTCACAGCATATAGTAGATATTCAGCATAATTTCTTCCGAAAGGGAGATCGGCCTAATAAGCGGTCATGTTTCAATGGAAATAAAGTTGTTCATAACACCCTCATGCCAGTTTGCATGACAAAAGTGTATTTGGTGAAGCATGTACCTTTGTTTTGGCACAATCTGCGCAGCAGCCGTTACCCGGAGCGCGTTTCTTTAGCAAGGAATCTCGAGAGAATCTTGTGATGGCGTTGCCTATGGAGTCTCGTTCACAAGGAGGCACTCGCTGCGAAGGATGGTGGCCAAGGTAGCTCCAGAGGTCCCCGTTTGCAAACACGAAGCACCGTGCATGTCCACTCTATGAATACCGTCCTTTAAATTGATTGAAGTATGTCGAGGCACTCCATTTTCGACAAAATTGTCTACAATTGAACCCGGGTTGATTTTTTTTTCGTTGAAAAAGTTCCTGTGCCATTCGATATGACACCATTGTATTTTCTATCAAGTGAAAAACTGCGGTGATATCTACATCGTCAGTTATTTCGTCTATCGGCAATTTATTCACCGACTCTGGCGCCAGGACGCAGCCATGTTCTCTCGGACTTCCGCCTTGCCAATTAATTGATGATTGGCCGTTTCTTAGGGCGCGTTTGTTAGTGGCTCACCTCGACGTATTGTCGAGGGCGAGAGAGACGCACCTACGGCTGATGAGCGAGAAACGTAGGCAACGCCTAGCCCTCGAGATTCTCTCGAGATTCTACGCCTAACAAACGCGCCTTTAAACGTCTTGCTCGCCCTCGGCTAGCCCTCGAGGCGTGTAGCTTGCCAAAGAAACGCGCTCCTGCACAGCTGCGGGAAAATTACGGAATGCTCCAAGATTCATCGTGGCACACTCGGAAATCGGCGGCCTATTTGTTTCAATTCTTTTTCTAAACATTGATTGACAAAGTTAGTGAGCACTCCGTTCGGTAAACTTTGAATGAAAAGAGCGCAATATTGTGAAATCTACAAATGATAAGGACTTTGGTTGGGAGTACATATAGACGGATATAGATGTGAAATATAAAAAGTATCGTCGCCAAATACTTTCATGAGGTCTCTTTCATTTAAAAAATAACGAAAAAGAGGACCCCCCCCCAAAAAAAAACCCACTGTGGAAATGAACATCAGAGGGCTTTTTTCGGCAGCTCTGCAGATAACGGGTGCCTGTGCAGATAACGGGTACCTGTGCAGATAACGGGTGGCTATGCAGATAACGGGTGCCTGTGCAGATAACGGGTGTCTGTGCAGATAACGGGTACCTGTGCAGATAACGGGTGGCTGTGCAGATAACGGGTGCCTGTGCAGATAACGGGTGCCTGTGCAGATAGTGCCACAGCACACCTTGCAAATGATTTGTGTCGACTTTTGCGGAGACACTATTCGATGTTTTACCGATGAAAATTAGACAACATTTTGACATGTGGTGTTGCAATTTACAGACGTTCGTGCCATCGACCTTTAAAGCACCTTAGTAGTGCTGAAATGGTCGCTATCACCAACATTTTCGGACACTGTACCCGAGGTACTCTGTCCGATCGGACAGAGTACCTCAGAGTACCTCAGTTTGAAATCTAGTCCTTACAGTCACGTGACATACCGATGATAGCGCTCAGCTCAGACCGCACCCGCCACTCCGCCTGACTGACTACGCACCTCCGGTGAGTTATGCTAAGATCCGGCCGCGTTAATATATGTGCGTTTTGTGACAAACGTCTTGCTCGGCGGTACTGTACTCCATGCACCTTAACGGTGCGCGTGATTCGGGTGTAATCTTAAGCTAAACAACGTATATTGGCGCTGCTGAAATGGTCGAAGTCGGAAACATTCGGAACGTCGATAAGCTTAAGATTACAACCGAATCACGCGGACCGTTAAGGTGCATGGAGTACAGTACCGCCGAGCAAGACGTTTGTCACAAAACGCAGATACATTAACGCGGCAGGATCTTAGCATAACTCCCCGGGCGTGCGAAGTCAGTCAGGCGGAGTGGCGGGTGCGGTCTGAGCTGAGCGCTATCATCGGTATGTCACGTGACTGTAAGGACTAGATTTCAAACTGAGGTACTCTGAGGTACTCTGTCCCATCGGACAGAGTACATCGGGGACGGTGTCCGGAAATGTTGGTGACAACGACCATTTCAGCTTTAGTAGTGTGAGCACACTGAAACCTCGAGTCCAGGCAGCCACTGACGGAAGCTTTAGCGCTGGTCCGTCTGACACTTTTGCTTCTAGCTCGGTCACTTCAGCGTGACACTTGTACTGCCTTGCCTCCAGTCTCTCTGGTAATCAATGTCAAAGAGCTTTAATGAACCCGCACTCTGCCTCTAAAGTTGATGGAGACGTTTGTTGCTCCAGTAGCCTTTCTGTCAGAAATCCGCCTTCAAACATAAGTTCGCGTTTGAGAGCAGTTTGGAAGTTTTTCCGCTACTAAAATGGGCAGCCAGCATACGGCATCCCGTGGAAATCCGCGCCAGTATGGTATAGTGAAGTGTCAAGATTCCATCCGCTGTATTCGAGACAAGAAGGGAAAGAAAGTATCAAGTGGTGATGTTGATGGTGACGGTTTTCCTTGAACTGTACTTCATGTCAAGTTTTCCTCGAAAAGATTAGAACGTCACTCGTCTGGCACTTTGCCATTAACATTCGACTCCGGCAGACAACCTGACAAACAGAAAAAGTTGATGCACTCATCAACGTGGGGAGTTGGCACGCTTTTAGTTTGTGAATATTATTAGCAAGTGTTTTCATGCATATACCACATTGGTTTCTCTGTGAAGTAATCTTTTTTGGCGCAATCATACCACATGGCGTTACACAGTCTGTGAACCCGAGTCAGTAGTGACTCTGGCGCAGCTCGCAATGAATGCGTATTAGACTTGACCCTTTGCATTACAGCATTGCGCCAAAAATAGTTCGCTCCGGATACTCTTTTTTCCGCTTTTTACAGAAATCATTCAGATGTCAAAACTTGTTTCCATTTCAACACAAACATTTTATTTTATCGAATAAACGCTTGTTTATTGCCTAAATAAGCGTAATTTATTCGTTTTTTGCGAAATAATCTCAGAATTACTTTAACGGTGTATGTCAGTGACCTCTATTTGAATTTATTTAGGACGGAATCCTTCCATCACGTGATATGAACTGTGCTAGAGACTCTTTCGCGGACAGGCGAAGTCTCTAGTGGACTAGAATGGGCGTTACACTGACGAAAGTTGACACAGAAAACAGAAGACAAGTTCTGTCTCTTTCCTTCCTGTTAATGATGACTATGACTTCTTTTTGAGTCTGTACGTTCCAGTGAGGGCTAGACTTATACATACATGTAATCACAAAGATGATGTTCATGATTTTATCCTGATTCAAAATTATCAGGATAAGTAATTCACTTGGTTAGCACTTGCATGGTAAGGCGTTCTCTCAAATGAGCTCAAATTGTATTGCTGGAGGCACATCTCTCTCTCTCTCTCTCTCTCTCTCTCTCCATCTTTTTATTTATCTATCTCTCCCCACACTCACTCAGTTGTGTATCGTAAATGGACGCACGCCTGGAAATAGCGAAGGCAGTTTTACATATGTTTCCTCACACGGAGAAAGCGTAATCGACTACTGTTTGCTATCTGGCGATTACACTGACTGTTCAGTTGATCTTGTCGTTGCTGACCGTATTGAGAGCAATCATATGGCTTTGGAAATTACAATTGGCACTCCTACTCGCGCTCACAAACCTGTACCAAGAAAGAAATATATTTCAAAGGTTAAGTGGGACGCCAGCAAAGCTAGTGAATTCCAAAGAAATTTTCAAAGCGTGCACTTTCTTAAACGCCTAGAGAGCGCATCAGAAATGATGGGGACTTCTGTAGAATCAGCTCTCCGATTGTTCAGTTGTGCCATTCTCTCTTGTGCTCAGTGCATGAGGAAAGACATCTTGACAAACTGTTCATCATTTCCTGCAAAAAGATCTGACTGGTATGATCATGAGTGTTTAAAGCAAAAAGGGAAACAAAATGTGCCCTCATTAAATTTAGAAAACTGAAATCTTTAGCATGCAAAGAAAGGCATATAAGCGCCAGAAAGACTTATAAGTACATCATCCGCGAGAAGAAAAGAAACTATTTCACTTCCTGTCGGATCTCTCTCCTCGACAGCATCAGGGACTCTAATAAATTTTGGTCACTCGTGAGACGGGCAACAAGCAGGCCACCTCCTCATGTCGACATCGACATAAACATTTGGAAAGAACACTTTGAAGCTCTGTTTCATCTTTACTTGGACGATAAATCTGATTCAGTGGCTGGCAGAGTAAACACTCGTGAGGTCGCGGATGACCAGAGGGTGAAGGAACTGGATGATGTCATTTCATTGGAAGAGGTTAAGACGGCCATACACAAAATCGAACCTGGGAAATCGCCAGGTCTAGACGAAATCCCAGACGAGTGTTATAAAATGGCTCTGACTTGATTTTACCTTTCTTGACAAAGATATTTAATACACTATTTGACACACAGTCCCTTCCAAACGAATGATCTAGTTCTGTCATCATTCCGCTGTTCAAAAAAGGATCTAGATCAGATCCAAACGACTATCGAGGTATATCTTTGCTAAGCACGCAAGATATTTCTTCCATACTGACCAATCGTTTGCGCCTCTGAGCGGAGGCCCAAAGCAAAATCTGTCCCGAACAGGCAGGCTTCAGGCTGGATCACTCAACAGTTGACCACATTTTTACGCTGTATTCCATGATCCTAAAGTGTGTCTACGGCGACCGACGAGGGAAGCTTTACGTAGCCTTCATTGACTATGAGAAGGCTTTTGAATCTGTGAACCGGAATCTTCTCTGGCATGCCCTCGAAGACGTAGGTCTTTCAGAAAAGTTCATTAGAATGTTGAATGCTATGTATGCTAATGTTCAGGCATGTGTCAGGTGGAAATGGACATTATCAGATTTCTTCAAATACCCAGCAGGCGTGAAGCAAGGGGCCTTGGAGAGCCCGATAATATTCGCTCTGTACATGAACTCGGTTGCAGACTACGTCCTCATGTACGGTAAACATGGCGTCCAGCTTCTGCCGGGAACGAGAGAACTCTACTTTCTCTTATTTGCAGATGACGTAGCTCTTCTCTCGACCACTACTTCTGGACTACACAATCAACCTGATAACTTGAGCAATGCGTCCCAGTCATTATGTCTTAAAATCAACATAGAAAAAACAAAAGTTATGGTTTTTCGTAAGGGTGGTCACCTAGCGAAAGGTGAAAAATGGTTTCTTGACAATAGGACTCTAGAAGTATGTACCTTGGCTTCGTCTTTTCCACCAAGTTATCTATGAACATGTGTACTGAAGATCTGGCCACAAAAGGAAAACTAAAGTCTGTCCAAATGTTGAAGGCTATGTGGAGCCTACACACCTTTGACCCCAAAGTGTTTTTTAAGCTCTTCGTCTAGCAGGTGGAGTCGACTTTACTCTATGGCTCCGAGATATGGGGCCTAGGTAATGCAGATAAAATTGAGAAGGTTCATACGTTCGCCTGCAAGAGACTTCTCGGTTTGGAAACACGGACACCAAATCACATGGTGTACGGGGATCTAGGAAGATACCCTCTGTCTGTCTCGCACATCACTACGGCAGTAAAATACTGACTCAGGCTTTCTACTATGTCATCTACAAGATTACCCAAACAGGCATATGTCATGTTGCAAAACTCAATTATTTCAAATAATCTAAACTGGGTGGAGAATATTAGAAACTGTTTATGTAAGTATGGCTTCTTCTACGTATTGCTAAACAAGGAGGTCAGAAACAATATGTCGTTTATGAAGCAATTTAAACAGAAACTACAAGATTCTTTTTACCATGCCGGGCATGTTTTCTCGAACTGCGCCGTATTGCATCAATCCGTCAATACCTTTCGGACACTACCTGTGCTAGGCTAGTAACTGCCAGGATCACGTCACGACTGGATTACTGCAATTCAGTCCTGGCGGGTCTTCCGGCAGAACAACTAAACCGTCTGCAACGAGTTCAAAACAGTGCGGCACATCTGGTTCTTATGAAGGGCAAGCGCGATCATGTGACACCCCTCCTGAAACATCTACACTGGCTTCCCGTTAATTTCCGCTGCCAGTACAAAATTGCTGTTTTGGCGTACCGTCATTTTGATTCAACCCTTCCGGCATATATTTCGGCCTCCCTTTGTACCTATCACCCTTCCCGTTCTCTCCGCTCATCAAGTGAAAAGCTTCTGAAAATTCCAAAGCGTAGTACCAAGTCTTTCGGAGAGCGTAGTTTCAGTTTCATTGCCCCTAGTGTCTGGAATTCGCTGCCGGCTGGCCTACGTGATGCACCAACTGTGTCCATTTTTAAATCTCAGTTAAAAACCCACATGTTTCGTCTTGCTTTTCTGTAACCTTCTAGGTTTTTTTTCAAGTCCTGGTATGATAGTCGTACGAGTGTTGTGCTATGTAGTATGACTGACGAGTAACTGCGTATAATTGTAGCTATGCCCGCGCATTGAGTTCTTGCAATAAATGTGCGTTATGCTATATTTTCAAAATTATTATTATTATTATTATTATTATTATTATTATTATTATTATTATTATTATTATTATTATTATATGCATTCCAGTTCGTATTCTTCAAAAATGGAGGTTGCCATGGGACGGCTAATATATTTTAAAAATTAACCCCTGTCAACCCGTCTCCGGCTATAGCCGTTTGTGAATCTCTGCAAGCGTGAGTCAAATCCTTCAGGGACAGGCATTGTCCTGTGGACCTTTCTTCACAGAAAAGATATCCGACCTTCTTAACATGAATGTCACCTTCTGTCGTCAGTCACTTGTGTACTTTGGCATTCTAACTAGATATACTTACCTATACTGGTTTCTCATTCTGCTCGATCAGGGTTTGAAAAAAATAAAAATGACTTTTTAGGAATTGACTTTAAGCGACTTCGGTAAGATTATATTACGTGTGTGTGTGTGTGTGTGTGTGTGTGTGTGTGTGTGTGTGTGTGTGTGTGTGTGTGTGTGTGTGTGTGCGCGCGCGTGTGTTTGTGTGTGTGTGTACATGTGCGTGCGCGTGTGCCTGTGTGTGTGCTCGCGTGCGTGCGTGCGTGCATGCCTGCGTGTCTGTGTGTATTTCAGCATGTAGGTGTGCGCGAGGGTATTAGCGTAAGAAATCATGGAAACTAAAGAAAGTGATTATGTTATAGTGTGAATAAACAGGGTACTGCTACATAGAAAGAGCGTGGGGTGTTGTATTTTGTTAATCGCGTGGATGTCTGTGATGTGATCGTTTTCCTTAACGAGACGGTTTATGATGGCGACATGTTTCCGCATGATAAGGCAGATCAAAACTGCAATTCCTGGTGTGGGTCTTTAGAGTTTGACGCAAGTGGCCATTTCCGTGTTCGAGCGAGACAACCGGATGCAGAGGAAGAGGGCGATCAGTAAAGCGACAGAATAGAGTCATGAGGACAGCTTGCAGAGACGCGCGCAATGTCCTACCCTAGAGGCGGGCTGGTGGGCTGGCTTTTTTCCTGTAGAGTTTCTTATTTTTCATTGTCCATCTTTTCTTATCGTCAAATGATTTGCTACAAATGATGGGACTCAACAGCAAAATCAGCTGCAGACGGAAGGGATGATGATGGATGAATGGATGGATGGATGGATGGATGGATGGATGGATGGATGGATGGATGGATGGATGGATGGATGAAATGAGAGAATGATGAAATGAGAGAATGATGAAATGACGGAATGATGGATGGATGAAATGATGGATGGAATGATCAATGGATGAATGGATGGATGGATGGATGGATGGATGGAGGGAGGGAGGGACCAGAATAGTTTCGAGTTAGCGGAAATCAAGTCACGAAGTTGCTAGTTATTCGCCTCTTTCGAATCGCGCAGTGAGAAGCGGTGTGTCTATTCAGTTGCAGACAGTTGGAAATTTTTTTTTTGCAAGAGCAAAGCTCTTTTACATCCAACCGAGCCGCACCATTTCGTGTGTGATTACACACTGGGCGCATTTCCGCGGTATGAGTGAGTCGTTCAATCCGAAATCTCTGCGACACTACCAACAATGGGATGTCTATACTGACTGTCCGAATGTCCGTCAGAGTGGTCAATATAACCTGCATAGCATTGACGATCCGAAGTTTTCACTTTCTTACGCCACGATCATGGACAATTTCAGGTTCCTTGGTTGAAATGATTTCTGGATAGAGCAAGATTTGACACTACAGCTGGACTCTCCAAGTATGAACGAACAAGCAGACGGATTGACAGATGGAACTGACGAGCAAACGGACGGAGAGACGGACTAAGGTCGATCGGTTTATCATATTTCTTTATTCAATAGCTTTCTTCCAAACGAAAGAAAAGAGTTTGGCATGAATGGTAGTGCAACACAAACAAAAGTACTGGAAAATGACCCTCGACATTCTTTGAGGCCTGACAAGAATGCATGCGCGTTCCCGCGTGCGCGCGTGTATGTATACAAAGTTTATTTCACTTCTGGTGATAGCAGTCTCTTCACCTCTATTTACAATGTTACATAAACCCGTCTCGTTCAACACACTCACTAATCGAAATGGCAGTTTTCGGGATTTTTAAACAGCATCCCTCCAGCTCAAAATTATGTGGCTGATATTTGAGTTTCTAAGCACGAGTTAAGCTTGTCTAGAAAGTCTAATACGAGGCTTCATATATTATTTTTCAACGAATTTTAATAGCATTAAAAATTGTCAAAATATATCTCATATGCTCCACGCCTCAAATGGTTAGGTGTCCTGATGCCTAACCCTTTCGGCATCATCGAGAGAGAGAGAGAGAGAGAGAGAGAGAGAGAGAGAGAGAGAGAGAGAGAGAGAGGGAGAGAGACAGAGAGAGAGAGAGAGGTGGGGGAGGAGGATATGGAGTACAGGGAATGACGTTGAACGGAGGAAAGTGTTGCACAAGTAATGACTGAGCCCTCAACTGACGTCCAAAACGTTTGGTTGCTTGTGTTTACTTCACTGCCAAATACAAAAAGATGTTTTCTTAAAGAGGAAGAAGAAGAAGACGGGAAAATGGACAAAGGAAAGAAGGAAGAAACGAAAGCAAAATAGCAAGCAGAAAGAAAGAAAGAAAAAGATATAGACAGCTGTACTTCCGTAACCGTTATGGAATTCTCTCCCATCTGACTGCAGTTGGTGACTTGGAGTGGAGGAATATTGACTGGCAGGACTTTTTTTTCACTGTATTGTATTTGTCTGTAGCAGGTATTCATTTGTTGTCTCTCGCTGTTACTTGTAAATTTGACTTAACTCCTTAGTTTTCATTTTACTGAATTCAATTCAAATCTGTACACGTACACAGACACAGACACACACACACACACACACACACACACACTCACACACACACACACACACACACACACACACACTCACTCACACACACGCACATACACGCACGCACGCACGCATGCATGCACACACACTCACGCGCGCACGCATGCATTCACGCACGAACCATAACACACACACGCACGCATGCACGCACACACACACAAACATGCATGTACGCACGCTCGCACACACGCACGCAAACACGTATACATACACACACACACGCACACATGCTTATCACTGGTTGCACAGATGAGTATCCACTGTATGTATTCCAGTTCTTATTCTGCAAAGATGGCGGCTATTATCATTTTTCGCTCGGCCCGTCCGGAAGTGACGACAACGCGTGTCTGGCCACCAGCAAGGGAAGACTGCTTGTAGCGTGGAAAATCGTGTCCCGTGGAAAATCGTGACCGGAAGTCATCGCAGAGTTATCTGCTCGGGACGTGCTGAAAATTCAACTCTAAAAAGAGACGGCACCCGCCACTCCGCCTGACTAAATTGGCACGCCCGGGGAGTTATGCTAAGATCCGGCCGCGTAAATATATCTGCGTTTTGTGACAAACGTCTTTCTCGGCGGTACTGTACTCCATGCACCTTAACGGTGCGCGTGATTCGGGTGTAATCTTAAGCTAAACGACGTTTATTGGCGCTGCTGAAATGGTCGAAGTCGGAAACATTCGGAACGTCGTTTAGCTTAAGATTACACCCGAATCACGCGCACCGTTAAGGTGCATGGAGTACAGTACCGCCGAGCAAGACGTTTGTCACAAAACGCAGATATATTAACGCGGCCGGATCTTAGCATAACTCCCCGGGCGTGCCAAGTCAGTCAACGGTCGCGTTTTATAAAACCAGACTACAAATAGACTACAGGGAGGTGACTCCCATATTATTTCCGGCAGGGGAGACGGCTTTGCACGGGGAAAAACGTTTTTTAACGCTACATCATGTGTTAAACTACACAAATGCACCCAAACCTCGTAAAGCAACTAATGCGTCGTTTGTCGGAATATATTTCATGCGAAGAACAGGTGCAGGAGCGGTAAATTGCATAAAGAGAGAGCCTCGCAGATAACTCTGCGATGACTTCCGGTCACGATTTTCCACGGGACACGATTTTTCATGCTACACTGCTGGAGTGTGTGTCAGCTTGAGGAAACCCTGCTCTGCACTGTTGGGCGGAGACAGAGGTGTCGCTATCGGAAATAGGCGTGGGGTATCTGGAAAACAAAGCGACATAGCTTCCTGTTTAGTGACATAGCTCTCCTTGCATTCAGAGTGCTCAGTCTGCACGGAACTGTTTCTTAAAAGTTCAATGTAACAGCCGTCCTAGACACAGAACAAAGTGCTCGGATCTGTGGCGGGACAGGACAAGGTAGAAGAGCGCCATTTCAGGTTTTGTGAGTGGATGACAGATTCACTATATGAGAGCTGGAGTTTAACAACTCACAGCCTTGCAGGCAGGTCGGTTTAACAATTATTGCTCTTGTTGCATATCTTTCCTTTATCTCACAATGGAGTAATCATATTGTAACATATTGCATATTGCATATTGCATTTTGGATTTATTTCGTATCCAGGCAACTATGAGCTCTCTAAAGTTTCAATAGATTTAGGGGGTTTTTCCTCGTCAGTCGAAGCACATACATTCGTGTTTTATATGATCACACTTGAAAAATGCTATTTCAATCCCTATTTTTTAAAACAAATATGAAAGCTTTTGAAGTCGTATCTAATAGCGGGAAGTACATGCAGTTGGTGAATCGTTAATTCTAACAATGCATATTAGTAAAAGGTAAGTATTGATTCGAACAAAAGTTCGAATGGCACTTATTGAAATTCCCATGATGTGTAGCAAATATTTACGGTGCTTTTTAATGAATAGTTTTTCGTGACACACGACTGCTATGTGTGAGGCATGCGCAAATAAACCTTATTCACCCTCTTCTCCTAACCTCCCCCCGCCCATCCCTACCTCCTTTTCCCCGCACTCTGTACGTTTCCTTCCAGATATATTTTTAACTTTCAGGGTCAGCATGTGTGTCAGGCCCGCCGTTCTACTTCTACTTCTGGGTCTGGTTTTGTCTTCTTGGAGCCATTCCAGGAACAAGCCACGTCCAAGTCTTCACAGCCAACAAGACCAGCCTCATAAAGAAGTGTCTTCACCTCCAGCCCGGAACCTTGGAATTACAGGTCTCAGGCATGGACAAAAGGCAGGCCAAGACGTGGCGGCCCCCACGACCTGTGAACCCTGTCGATGTCACCAGGAAGGTCGCGACGTCATCGCCGACTGCTCGGGACAAAGGCTGAGGTCCATTCCCACTTCCGTGCCGGACAACATCACGTCGCTGCTTTTCAACGACAACGACCTGGACACCAAGGACGGAACGTTCCTGCGCTTTCGTCGTCTCCGCCTGCTGGACATCTCGGCGAACGGAATACAGTCCATGAGCGCTGGGTTCTTTGACGGTCTGGACAGCTTAGAGGAACTGTTGCTGGAGAGAAACAAGCTGCGCTACAGCCGTGACGACTTCAAGCCGGAGATCTTCGCGCCACTGGTGAGACTGCGACACCTGACTCTCCATGGCAACACGGCCGACATGCAGGCAGACCTGGACTACCCGGATGTGGCTCTCTCCCAGGTCCCCCTGTTGGAGGACCTCACCCTGGACGGTCTCACCAACAGAAGCTTCGGACCCGGCTTGCACAGGCTCAGGAACCTCACCCGTCTCTCCCTGTCGGGCCTGAACTCTCAAGGCTTCTGTCAACTCGACGCGCTAACCAACGACACATTTGATCATGTGCCGTTCATCAAGACAGTCAACGTAAGCAAGTGTGCTTTACGTTTCATAGACAGTGGTGCCTTTATCCCATTGCAACACATCGATACAATCGACTTTTCCAATAATATAATGTTAGGCTTTGATAATCTAGAGAGTGCGTCCTACGGCTTCCAGAACAGGACCATACGACTCTTGAAAGCTTCATCGCTATATGGACAGTTCATCAGTTGTGTTATAGTCAGTAGACATCACTTTCAGTATCTACGTCATGTGGAAAAAAATTCATATAAATTTCAATAGGATTCAAACCTTTGAGTTAGGCGCGTTATCGCATTTGGCGAATATTCAAGTGGTATACGCCCAAGGAAATCTTTTCGATAGTCCCGAATTTTCGCTCGCAATTTCAAGTATGAAGAAGTTACACACACTGGACATATCATACACATGGCATATGAATGAATACAACAACGACAAAGTTACCAGTCCTTTTCAACTTGCCGAGTTTGCTTTGAACTATACCCAGACACCAGCCTTGGATCACTGCGAAGCTTCACGCGAAGTTTTCTATACAATCAGAACATTATACTTTGAATACTTGAGCACTCGCAGATCAGCAGGTTTTTCTCCATTCCCTGTACCGCCCAACCTCAGAGTCGTTCGAGTAAGGAACAGAAGGTATGAAACGAGTATTTGGGAAACAGAGGTCGCTTTGAATCAAATCGAAGAGATAGACTTGAGTGGTAATTTGATTCAAAAATGGGTTGGGCCTGTGACCGGAATGAACAAGCTGAAAATTATAAATCTATCCAAGAACTACGCTTATTACTTCAATTGGGCTTTCATACATAACGCGACATCTCTTGAGGAAGCTGATTTCTCATACAACTTGCTGGGTGACCAAATCGCCAACAGGACCAACGTGCTCGCTTTTGACAGCTTGAATGCAATGCGAAAATTAGACGTATCCAATAACGGTCTATACCTGGTTCCAAAAGAGGCTTCCATGGCGTTTATAACCCTAGAGAAGCTTCGTCTGAGTCACAATCTGTTGACGGCACAGGGACTGGAAATAGACCTGACTAATTACACCAAGCTTCGGTACATCGACCTGTCGTCCAACAGCCTGGACAGACTAACACCGAACACCACCTCTGCCCTGGACGGTCTGGCCAAGAGGGACAACTCGTCCCTCCGCGTGGATCTGAGCAAGAACCCTGTGAGCTGCGTGTGCGGCAACCTGGACTTCCTGCTGTGGCTGCGTTCCACACGCGTGGTGCTTGTGTCCCGAGAAGAGCTGACCTGCGTGAAGGAGGACGGGTCCACGGTGGGTGTGTGGGCAGCCTTGGAGGAGCTGGAGACTCGGTGCAGGGAGAGACTGGGCCTGTTCATGGGGTCTGCCCTGGGGTCCCTGGCCATGGTGGCTGTGCTGGTGGGTCTGGTCATCTACCGCTATCGATGGAAGCTGCGCTACTGGTACTACCTTGCAAGGTAAGCACTTACGTCCTGAGTTCTCTGAAGACGTTTGTTGATTATGAACCACTGTGCGAACAAGAAAGATTTCCGGCTTTCTCTGAAGATGTTGACATTGGTCCTTTCTTGGTGTGACGGACTTTGATTCAGGCTTTCAGAGTCCGTGACTAGATATTAACATTATTATTAGGAGAAATTATTTGATGTACATAATTGTTTGCAGTTATGACAGAAATGTATTGGTACGCGCGAATCTTCCCCTACTGCAAAGGGATATTAAGCCTCATAGCTGGCAAATGTGTTCATTGAAACTGAAAGATCATGAAAAATTCACTGGACGATTTTTATTATATTGTCTTCCCTTGCTTGCAGGGCCAGCTACCGCCAGGACCAAGGTGCACAGTTGCACTTCCGCTACGACGCCTTCATCTCCTACGCCTCCGAGGACTACGAGTGGGTGAGGGGCCAGCTGCAGCAGCGCCTGGAGCGGGACCACGGCCTACGGCTGTGCATCCACCAGCGGGACTTCCTGCCGGGCACGCCCATCGCCGCCAACGTCGTGGAAGCCGTGCAGACCAGCCGCCGCACCGTGTGCGTGCTGTCCGAGAACTTCCTGGACAGCTACTGGTGCACGTACGAGATGCAGATGGCCAAGATGGAGGGGCTGCACACGGGCAGGGACGTGGTGCTGCTGCTGCTGTACGACCACACCATCAAGCGCGCCTTGCCGCGAGAGATCGTGTACTACATCCAGAGCGAGTCGTACCTGGAGTACCCCCAGCACCAGGACGCCATGGCCACCTTCTGGAACAACCTGGTCCTGGCCCTGCAGAGGCCCTAGGCCGTCCGCGGGTCTGTGTGCTTAACGAGGGATGCCGGAGTGTGTTGAGTTGGTCCCTGAATGATCATCTCGGACGTTGGCCATGGATGAACAATCAACGCTTGCTGAAGTTTTTTTGGGTGCACGCAGGAAAACCATGATACATATTGCAATATCACACTGCGTCAATATTGAATGTTTCAGCACGCAAATGTTGCAGTCTGTTCGGCTATCAAACAATCCTTTAATGGTTCGAGGGTGAGGTCAAAGGGTATCGTTTGTAAGTCTTGAAAGACTGGTGTACATTTTTAAAAACCTTTTTTCTTCGACGTACTCTTTTCTAGTTGGCGTTGTTCTCCGTTTTCCTTGGTGCGACTGCTGAGCGACTTTGGTCATACATGAACTTCCCAACAGTCAGTGCTAATACTTCCAAATCAGGCAGCTACCTTTCGCAGTAGGTATAGACGTAAGTTTGCAATATTGAAGAGCATTTAGTTGCATCGATGCTATTGAATGCACCGAAGGAAGAGGTTTGAACTAATTTTACTCTTCAAGGCCATGGAGACAAACGGGCGGACATCCATGTACATAATTTTAATCTGCGATGTGCACGGCAACAGGCAGATTGCTTCATATTCTGAAGTCCATTGTTCCATTTCACTTGTTTATCTCTTCACTAAGGCTCAGAGAAACCAGTCACAGAACCATGTACACGTGAACCATTTTGCCGTAACTCAAGCCCTGAATAACATGCACGGACACATTCTGATAACAGGCGTGTGATGCAAAGAGTCACATTTTGATAACTTTTGACGTTTCATTACTTCAGGAGAAAAACTTCACCCAGATGAATAACGGGAGAATTGTGCACATGAAGATTAAGTGTGGATCCTACGTTACACATACACACGAACATCGCACACATGGCGTCATCAAGTATCCAGCAAGGACATCGTCATCCACGCCCTTTAAGCAAATAGGCCTACATTAAAGAATACATCTCATGTACTTGAAAAGTCATCAACATTACTTTTGTCAACCTGCAGAAACTAAACATATACATGTACATAGGATGAGATGACTGTCGTAATTGTAAGTCTTGTATTGTTTTATTATTCTAAAATCACTTACTATAATTTTTGTTATGAAATGCATTTCGTGCATGTAGCATTCCAGTACAACACTTTTAAAATGATGAATACCTACGAACTTGTTTATGAATGAATTCTATATTGAAATTCTATGTTGAAACTTACAACGAAAAACACCGTAAACGTCGAATCAGCAGAAAAGTAGGCATTAATAATTTGCTGAAAAGGTTTAAGAACGTAAAGTCAATGTATAGCTGTAATTGTAGTAAAAAGTCAACGTGAAATGATATGATATGCAATTTTCCATAATAAAGAAAATGAACTTGAAACCAGTGTCATGTTGTTCCATGTCCAGTGTCCTGAGTTTCTGATCCTCGTACTTCCCTTGCAGTCTTTCTTCTCGAGTAGAAAAAATACGATTGGACTGATTCTTGTGACGACCACGCTTTCGAACGCAGACGCCTGAAGAGTCTAATCAGCAAACCGCCAGGGTTGACGAGGAATTCTACTCAACGAGTACACTGACTGTAGCAGTAAAGACAGTACATTCTCGTTTGTGTGTTAATAACTGCGGACACAGATGGGACCAAGTGTGTGTGTGTGTGTGTGTGTGTGTGTGTGTGTGTGTGTGTGTGTTCGTGCGTGCATGCGTGCGTGCGTGCGTTTGTGTGTGTGTGTGTGTGTGTGTGTGTGTGTGTGTGTGTGAGAGTGTGTGTGTATTTGTGTGTGTGTGTGTGTGTGTGTGTGTGTGTGTGTGTGTGTGTGTGTGTGTGTGTGTGTGTGTGTGTGTGTGTGTGTGTGAAGGAGCGTGTGAGTCGATGATGCATGTATTTGGAAGCTGATATGTGTGTATATCTCTGCATGTGATCATGCTTGCGCGCTTGTAGGTCTGGATTTGTGCGTGGTTGCATGCATGAACTGAATATGACATGGTAACTTCCCAACAACAGAACTCATTTCAAAGTGTGTTGTGCTAATGAACATGCAGACATAAAAGCGCGATGGGCGTTCTAAATAATTCAGATTGTTTATGTTCATTCGATGCAAAAAGCAACACACACACATACAAACACACACATGCATGCACACACACAAACACACACATACACACACATACACACATACATACATATATACACACTATGTATACACACGCACATACGCACGCGCGCGCGCACACACACACACGTACACAACCATACACACAAACATGCGCATCAAAGACGGGTGGGGTTTTTCTTTGAATATATCTCAGACATCGAAAACTGTCTTCCTGGCTGCTTGAGGGGCAAATGGCAGATCATGGCGACTGCAGTGTCGGCCTCTTGTTGGGGAAATGATTGGTGGCAAGGGCGAATAGATCCGGAAAATCGTACAAGTGACGTTCGACCTACGCAGTGCGTTCCTCGATCTACAAATTAGATCTGGAAAAATCCCGGTTGAAAAAAAAAGAAAAACTGGTTCGGCTAACGGCGTACCCCATCTCCTCCCTCCCCGCCTCATTCCCTTCCCTGCCCTCGTCCCCCCCAACCCCACCCCCTACCCGCCACAAACTTTTCCCACACCCGCCCTCCGTCCCGTCCCCCCCGCCGCCCCCTCTCCCCTCCCTCCTCCCCTCCCTTCCCCATCTCCTCCTCCTCTACAAGTCGTAGACATACAGTACGGACACTCGGAGATTTTACATTCCTTCATTCCCTTCCCTGCTCTCGTCCCCCCCCCCCCCAACCCCCCCCCCCCCCCCACCTCTCCCCCTAGCAGTAGTAGATACATGTATACAGTACGGACATTCGGTGATATTACATTTCCCCTACCCGCCACAAACTTTCCCCGCACGCGCCCTTTGTCCCTTCTTCCAGGCCCCCCTCTCCTCCTCTCTCCCCTCCCCACCCCCGTTCCCCCTTCCCCTTCCCCCCCTCCCCTCTCCTCCCACTACAAGTCGTAGATATACAGTGCGAGCCCTCGGGGATTTTACATTCTTCCATGCTCTTCCCTGACCTCGTCCCCCCCACCCCCCCACCCCCACCCCCCACCTCCACTCCTCCCACCCCCACCCTACAAGTCGTAGATAAACATTACACACACTCGGAGATTTTCCATTCCTCCATATCCGCCTCAAACTTTCCCTGCATCCGTTCTCCGTCCCGTCACCCCGTCTCTCCCCCTCCCCCCCTCCCCTCTCCCCCTCCCCCCTCCCCTCTCCCCCTCCCCCCTCCTCCCCCCTCCCCCCCCTCCCCCCCTCCCCCCTCCCCCCCTCCCCCCTCCCCCCCTCCCCCCTCCCCCCCCCCCCTCAAGCCCTTCCATCGTCTGCACTGACGTTCATTAATTTTAAAGTAACAAATGTAACCGTCCAATCAGCATGGCGAGAAAAACTTCTGGCGCGAAAATGACATAAGATCAATTAATATCGTCCAATGAAAGTATCGGCGCCCACTCTATGTTTAAATACACGGGTTTTATTTGCACTGGCTCGGAAAAAAGGTGTGTCTAAACCATGGATCCAATAAGAATGGATTGCTGACTGTGGCGTGTAGAGAATTAAGTTCGCCGATAGCCTCGTTTTCAACACTTTTCTGATTGCACTTCCGGTTGCTCCGCTTTCAATGGCCGATGCCTTTGTTAGTGTAAACACCTGGCGAAAATCACGATTTTTGTGTCTTAGTTTTAGCCATCTTAATATTTTCTCCGCATAAGTCGGTGGGAAAATGTGTCTTGTTTGTAACCCTGTGTTTAGTTTTGTTGTCAACCATTTCTGAAACGCCTAGTTACTTCCAGAGTCAACTACAGTGTGTTGCAAAATGAGTGACAATAATGACAGTGATACAAGAGCTGCCGTGGTTCCTAAACCAATATCAAGGAGGGAGAACAGTACTTCAGATGGAGCCAAGTGTTGTGTTGTTAATTGTAAGGTATCATCAGTGGCATGCAGGGGACTTTCTTTTGTTGGAATTCCAAGAAAAGGTGTCAGTGAAGGGAAAGACAAAAGGCGGCCATACACGTACCGGTTTTCAAGCCGATTTTGCTCCCGATCCGGTCGACCGTGCGTGTAAAAGTCGGGTTGACAGCCATACGCAACGATTACACCGATACAGCGAATTCGAGTAATTTTCATTTACGCGAAGCGATGTCAGAATTTAGAGTTACGTCCCTTGGCCGAGCTATTAGATGTCGAATGTATTGTCTATGCGTGTGATCTGCCTGTCGGAATTTAAAAAAATAGGAGTTTTCGAGACCTATTGATGCATTCAACATACAGCTTTGATAAATTAATGCTGTTCATGGCTTACATTTTCTTTGGATGGGTTTCTATTATCCCCAAAAATCAGCGTTTTCTGTGCGAACATGCACGCAACCAAAGCCGCAGACAGATCTTGCTTTCGCGTGAAGGTGCATTGGCCCGCATTTCCAATTTTACAATGTATAGGATCTTTCATGACCTATTGATGCATTCAACATACAGCTTTGATAAATTAATGCTGTTCATGGCTTACATTTTCTTTGGATGGGGTTTTAGTATCAATACAGCGTTTTCTGTGCGAACATGCAACAATAAGCGGTGAAGCTGTGGCGACACATTCTTCGCCGTGTAGATCTGCATCGACCTGCATTCGATTTGTAAAATGCAGAACTTTCACGACCTATTGATGCATTCAACATACAGCTTTGATAAATTAATGCTGTTCATGGCTTACATTTTCTTTGGATGGGTTTCTATTATCCCCAAAAATCAGCGTTTTCTGTGCGAACATGCACGCAACGAAAGCCGCTGATAGATCTATGATTTCGCGTGAAGGTGCATTGACCTGCATTCGATTTGTAAAAAGTAGAAGCTTTCATGACCTATTGATGCATTCAACATACAGCTTTGATAAATTAATGCTGTTCATATCTTACATTTTCTTTGGATGGGGTTTTAGTATCCCCCAAATACAGCGTTTTCTGTGATAAGCGGAGACGTCTCCGCCATTTAAATTGGCAACTATACGCGAGATTCTCGTCCTTCTCGCGTTGCCCGGCATATGAATGGGTCGAGACCGGGTCGAGGAATAGAGCCAGCCCTAGGGACAAGAACCGGGCCGGATTAGTCAACCATTCCGATTCTTGACCGGATCGGCAGCAAAACCAGGAGACAACCGGGACGTGTGTAGGAGCCTAAATGGAGATCAGCCATCATTGCTAAACTTGATCGAGTGGACAAAGCATTCAACCCAGACATGGCCAAGATCTGCAGTCGACACTTTGACGATGCTTGCATCAAACGAGGTACGTTTCTTTCATTATAATTTGTTTCAGTGGGGTGTGGGTGTGTCAGACGTCTTTTGTCTTTGAAATCAAAACAAATCTTCACCTCATCTTGGACAGAACAGCGTACGTTCTTGAGGCCTCATTCATGATGTAATGTCCATGATTTGGGGATACTAGAGACCCATCCAAAGAAAATGTTAGCCATGAACAGCATTAATTTATCAAAGCTGTATGTTGATTGCATCAATAGGTCGTGAAAGCGCATACATTTTACAAATGCAAATGCAGGTCGACCCATTACACGCCGAGCATCCAAGCTTCGCGCACTTCTATTTATAGCTGACGCGCGGACCTCAGCGACACCAGGAAAGATTATAAATGCATCGTTGTCCTCGAACCTGCCTGCTGTTGACATTGTTGACCAAAGTGCTTTGTTTTCCGTCAAAAGTGGAATGAATACCATTTTTTTACTGCAAAGTGTGTCTGGGATACCTGCAAATGCACTTACAGTTCCAACTGATGGAATAAATCATCACTGTTTGAACAATTATCTGTTTTACTTACCATGAGAATTCGCTCGACAGTGGCGTCCGTAGTAGCAGACGAACTAGATAGCCTGACCAAAGTGCTTTGTTTTCCGTCAAAAGTGGAATGAATACCATTTTTTTACTGCAAAGTGTGTCTGGGATGCCTGCAAATGTACTTACAGTTCCAACTGATGGAATAAATCATCACTGTTTGAACAATTATCTGTTTTACTTACCATGAGAATTCGCTCGACAGTGGCGTCCGTAGTAGCAGACGAACTAGATAGCCTGACCAAAGTGCTTTGTTTTCCGTCAAAAGTGGAATGAATACCATTTTTTTACTGCAAAGTGTGTCTGGGATGCCTGCAAATGTACTTACAGTTTCAACTGATGGAATAAATCATCACTGTTTGAACAATTATCTGTTTTACTTACCATGAGAATTCGCTCGACAGCGGCGTCCATAGTAAGCGGAGTAACCGGAAGTGCAATCAGAAAAGTGTTGAAAACGAGGCCATCGGCGAACTTCTTATATGACACAGCGCGTGCAGGCTGAGCGAGCCAGCCGTCCATATGATGTAATGTCCATGATCTAAACATAGAGTGTTCGTCGATCCGATCTATTAATAGATTTGAAAAACCCTCAAAGTGACGTTTCATCGATTGTCGATTCTAAGAGCTAGGCCCGGCCCCCATCTCTCCCGCCCCCCCCCCCCCCCCCCCTCCCGTCGGGATAGGATGGGTGGGAGGGGGGAGGGCATGGAAGAACACAGACGGTTGTTGTGGAAGGAGGGACTTCGAGTGAGGTGGTTATCACCTGTGGAGTTCCTCAAGGGTCAATTCTCGGACCGTTGCTATATTCCATCTACACAGTATCTCTGAGTGCCCTGATTGATAGTCATCATCTGTCATTCCATCTTTACGCAGATGATACTATGTTATTTACAACCTCGAACCCTGACAAAGACTCTTTCGCTGCGGCAAAAGCTTCCATGGAGAGATGTTGCACCGATGTGAAAACATGGATGGTGAAAAGTCGTCTGAAATTAAATGAAGACAAAACAGAATTCATCATCATCGGTTCTAAGGCACATGTTCAGTTGTTCCCAGAAACCAACATCTCCATTTCGGGAGTCGAGGTCCCCTCGTCAAGATGTGTGACATATCTTGGCGTAAAGATCGATGAGCATTTTTCTATGGGGCCACACGTAAGCAGAACGATCTCTTCCTCCTACTGGCAGCTCCGACGTATCTCAAGTATCAGACAATGCCTGACTGAAAAATCGGCCACAACTCTTGTATTGACGTTGGTGATGTCTAATCTTGATTACTGCAATAGCCTTCTGCTAGGTGAAACCCAAGAATATCTCCGAAGACTTCAACAGGTGCAGAACACCGCAGCACGTATAGTGAAACGTCCACCTAGTCGTTCTCACATAACACCCATCCTTCGAGAGCTACACTGGCTGCCTGTCCACCAACGTATTGTGTTCAAAACACTGTGTCATGTGTTCAAGTGCGTCAATGGTTTGGCCCCGCTGTATCTGGTTGAGCTCCTCAAGACTTATAAGCCTGTGAGGGATCTCAGATCTTCGGCGCAGTCATTACTCCATGTGCCACGCTACAACACCAAGAGATCTGGGGAGAGAGCATTCTCGTATGCTGGACCAAAACTCTGGAACGATATCCCAGACAGACTGAGGAAATCTCCTTCAATACAGACTTTCAAGTCACAGCTAAAAACTCTTTTATTCAAAGGGTGAACGTGTTGAGCGCCTTGAGCATGCCTTTGGGTGTGAGATTGGCGCTATATAAGAGCCAAAATACATACATACATACATACAAAAGGGGGGGGTGCGGGAAGCGGGGTTAAACGAGTCAGGAGGAGGACGGACGGGAAGGGAGAAGGATTTGACCTTTCCTACCCCCGCCCTCTTCTCCGTCCCCACCCCCACTCCCCTACGGCACCCCCACGCTCTACCACCCACCAAAGCACTCCCCACCCACCCATCTCTTTCCCCATCCCTACTCCCTACCCTCTACCCCCAGCCCTATCCCCTCAACCCCAGCCCTCACCCCACCCCCACCAACCCCCACCAACCCCCATTCCCCACCACGTCACCCCTCATCCCCACCCCCGAACATTCACCCCTTCACCCCTCACCTCCCACCCTTCACCCTTCATCTCCAACCCCTCACCCTACCCCCACCCCCATCCCACCCCTTTACCTCCACCCCCTTACCCTCACCCCCCTTACCCCAACACTCCCCCTTCTACCCCCTCCCTCACCACCTCCTACCCCTACCCCCCATTACCTCCTACTCCCGCTCCCTCATTTCCGTTCCACCCCTACCCCCAACCCGTGTAGTGGGTGGATGGTGAAAGAGGGGAAGTGGCGAGGTATTGCTATTAAAAAAATTACTGCGTCCACCATTGACAGAGGGCATAAGGGGGGGGGGCAGGGTGTAGTCGGAGGGAGTGGAGAGGAGGAGTTGAGGGGGAGGGAAGGGATGCCTAATCTCCCAGCTTTTATGCTGCATCATCTTCTTCGTGCTTTCATGTGTCTTCTGTCGCACTCTCACTTCTCATAATTGTATGCACTTCACTCTGGAGACTGGATCTCGGAGGACTCGATCTCCCTTGGAGGGAGGACTTTTCACCCGCACCTGCCTTCTCGCGCGCTCACCTCTACTTTCTCGCTCTCTCGCTGCCCTGCTTATGTACCTTTCGGAGGCTTTCCAGAATCTTCATGAACAACGAGAATGCTCTCGATTGTCTTCAAAGCAGCATGAAGCAACGTCACGTGTCACTTCAAAGTGATCTGCCTTGACTACGTCACGTAACCAGGACCGGCATGAAAGCTAGAAACCACCATGATACTCTAGCACATTCCAGCACTTTCACAGCATATAGTAGATATTCAGCATAATTTCTTCCGAAAGGGAGATCGGCCTAATAAGCGGTCATGTTTCAATGGAAATAAAGTTGTTCATAACACCCTCATGCCAGTTTGCATGACAAAAATGTATTTGGTGAAGCATGTACCTTTGTTTTGGCACAATCTGCACAGCAGCCGTTACCCGGAGCGCGTTTCTTTAGCAAGGAATCTCGAGAGAATCTCGAGATGGCGTTGCCTATGGAGTCTCGTTCACAAGGAGGCACTCGCTGCGAAGGATGGTGGCCAAGGTAGCTCCGGAGGTCCCCGTTTGCATACACGAAGCACCGTGCGTGTCCACTCTATGAATAATGTCCCTTGAATTGATTAAAGTATGTCGAGGCACTCCATTTTCGACAAAATTGTCTACAATTGAACTCGGGTTGCTTTTTTTTCGTTGAAAAAGTTCCTGTGCCATTCGATATGACACCATGGTATTTTCTATCAAGTGAAAAACTGCGGTGATATCTACATCGTCAGTTATTTCGTCTATCGGCAATTTATTCACCGACTCTGGCGCCAGGACGCAGCCATGTTCTCTCGGACTTCCGCCTTGCCAATTAATTGATGATTGGCCGTTTCTTAGGGCGCGTTTGTTAGTGGCTCACCTCGACGTATTGTCGAGGGCGAGAGAGACGCACCTACGGCTGATGAGCGAGAAACGTAGGCAACGCCTAGCCCTCGAGATTCTCTCGAGATTCTCTCGAGATTCTACGCCTAACAAACGCGCCTTTAAACGTCTTGCTCGCCCTCGGCTAGCCCTCGAGGCGTGTAGCTTGCCAAAGAAACGCGCTCCTGCACAGCTGCGAGAAAATAACGGAATGCTCCAAGATTCATCGTGACACACTCGGAAATCGGCGGCCAATTTTTTTCAATTCTTATTCTAAACATTGATTGACAAAGTTAGTGAGCACTGCGTTCGGTAAACTTTGAATGAAAAGAGCGCAATATTGTGAAATCTACAAATGGTAAGGACTTTGGTGGGGAGTACATATAGACAGATATAGATGTGAAATATAAGAAGTATCGTCGCCAAATACTTTCATGAGGTCTCTTTCATTAAAAAAAAAGAAAAAGAGGACCCCCCCAAAAAAACCACTGTGGAAATGAACATCAGAGGGCTTTTTTCGGCAGCTCTGCAGATAACGGGTGCCTGTGCAGATAGTGCCACAGCACACCTTGCAAATGATTTGTGTCGACTTTTGCGGAGACACTATTCGATGTTTTACCGATGAAAATTAGACAACATTTTGACATGGAGTGTTGCAATTTACAGACGTTCGAGCCATCGACCTTTAAAGCACCTTAGTAGTGTGAGCACATTGAAACCTCGAGTCCATGCAGCCACTGACGGAAGCTTTAGGGCTGGTCCGTCCGACACTTTTGCTTCTAGCTCGGTCACTTCAGCGTGACACTTGTACTGCCTTGCCTTCAGTCTCTCTGGTAATCAATGTCAAAGAGCTTTAATGAACCCGCACTCTGCCTCTAAAGTTGATGGAGACGTTTGTTGCTCCAGTAGCCTTTCTGTCAGAAATCCGCCTTCAAACATAAGTTCGCGTTTGAGAGCAGTTTGGAAGTTTTACCGCTACTAAAATGGGCAGCCAGCATACGGCATCCCGTGGAAATCCGCGCCAGCATGGTATAGTGAAGTGTCAAGATTCCATCCGCTGTATTCGAGACAAGAAGGGAAAGAAAGTATCAAGTGGTGATGTTGATGGTGATGGTTTTCCTTGAACTGTACTTCATATCAAGTTTTTCTCGAAAAGATTAGAACGTCACTCGTCTGGCACTTTGCCATTAACATTCGACTCCGGCAGACAACCTGACAAAAAGACAAAGTTGATGCACTCATCAACGTGGGGAGTTGGCACGCTTTTAGTTTGTGGATATTATTAGCAAGTGTTATTATGCATATACCACATTGGTTTCTCCGTGAAGTAATCTTTTTTGTCGCTCTCGTCTACTTTGCTTTCAACAATCATACCACATGGCGTTACAAATTATGTGAACCCGAGTCAGTAGTGACTCTGGCGCAGCTCGCAATGAATGCGTAATAGACTTGACCCTTTGCATTACAGCATTGCGCCAAAAATAGTTCGCTCCGGATACTCTTTTTTCCACTTTTTAAAGAAAGCATTCAGATGTCAAAACTTGTTTCCAATTCAACACAAACATGCTATTTTATCGAATAAACGCTTGTTTATTGCCTAAATTAGCGTTTTTTTGCGAAATAATCTCAGAATTACATTAACGGCGTATGTCAGTGACCTCTATTTAAATATTTCGGACGGAAACCTTCCATCACGTGATATGAACAGTGCTAGAGACTCTTTCGCGGGCAGGCGAAGTCTCTGGTGGACTAGAATGGGCGTTACACTGACGAAAGTTGACACAGAAAACAGAAGACAAGTTCTGTCTCTTTCTTTCCTGTTAATGATGCCTATGACTTCTTTTTGAGTCTGTATGTTCCAGCGAGGGCTAGACTCAGTTATACATATAAACACAAAGATGATGTTCATGATTTTATCTGTATTCAAAACTATCAGGACAAGTAATTCACTTTTTTAGCACTTGCATGGTAAGGCGTTCTATCAAATGAGCTCAAAATGTATTGCTGGAGGCACATCTCTCTCTCTCTCTCTCTCTCTCTCTCTCTCTCTCTCTGTCTCTCTCTGTGTGTCTCTCTCTCTGGCTCTCTCTCTCTCTCTCTCTCTCTCTCTCTCTCTGCCTCTCTCTCTCCATCTTTTGTTGATCTATCTCTCGCCACACCTTCTCTCTCTCTCTCTCCTCTCTCTCTCTCTTTCTGTCTCTGTCTCTCTCTCTCTCTCTCTCTCTCTCTCTCTCTCTCTCTCTCACACACACACACACACACACACACACACACGTTCACACACATGCACTTCATGTAAATAAATGTATATAGCTCCAAGAAATCCCTTATAAGTTACACAGAAATTACTATTTGAGTGAGTGACACTTTCACATATTCACTTTCAGGGCCCGTATTCACAACGGCGATTTATCTTTTTAACACTCGATTTATCCCCTAGCCCCGCGTTATCTTGATCGGTTAGATAAGGTACGCTCGTCAGAGGATCCTAGGTTGCGCTTTGCTATATATATTGGTTTCCAGCCAAGGGAGAGCGGAACAGGCAGTTGGAATCGTCTGAGTTTAGAGATAAATCGGAGTTAAAATAAATCGCCGATAATTGCCGTTGTGAATACGGGCCCTGGACAGCTGAAAATCAAAGATCGAATCAAAGTGTGAAGAAGTTCTAGTGTGTGAAATAAAACTAGTTCCCTCTACTTACAGAGACTATGACATTTAGTCTATGACTCATGACCCGAGCGCGTGACGGCTGTTTCCTGCAGAGAAGCCAGCTCTCATTTGCAAGGCTTCTGAATATCCGCTTTGTACTGTTCAATCATGTGACCTTTAACCGCATCAGAGAGGTAAACAGGATGGTTGTCAGTCGTGCAGCGTGGTGTAATTCTGAGGGTTGTGACCTGGTACTGCATTTTGAAACAATGCCTTCTTTGACTGGAATGAACAATGATTGCAATACAAAATGGCCACACCCGGTTACTCTAACTTCCTTGCTGGAGTGACGGATAGTAAAAATCAATGTCTCAGTCAAGAGTTTAGTCTTGGTATATTGAATATTGTCTCTCAAAATCTTACAACTTTTCCGTAAGCTGTGTATTTATTTGTTCAAATGGATGAAATGTAAAGCTTGTAACGACCCAAAGTATGAACCGTCCCAAAGTATGAACCGGAAATCGTCGCAGAGTTATCTGCCCGGCTCTCTCTTTATGCGATTTACCGCTCCTTCACCTGTTCTTCGCATGGAATATATCCCGACAAACGACGCATTAGTTGCTTTACGAGTTTTTGTGTTTTTGGTGCATTTGTGTCGTTTAACACATAATGTAGCGTTCAAAAACGTTTTTCCCCGTGAAAAGCCGTCTCCCCTGCCGGAAATAATATGGGAGTCACCTCCCTGTAGTCTATTTGTAGTCTGGTTTTATAAAACGCGACCGTTGACTGACTTGGCACGCCCGGGGAGTTATGCTAAGATCCGGCCGCGTTAAAATATCTGCGTTTTGTGACAAACGTCTTGCTCGGCGGTACTGTACTCCATGCACCTTAACGGTGCGCGTGATTCGGGTGTAATCTTAAGCTAAACGACGTTCCGAATGTTTCCGACTTCGACCATTTCAGCAGCGCCAATAAACGTCGTTTAGCTTAAGATTACACCCGAATCACGCGCACCGTTAAGGTGCATGGAGTACAGTACCGCCGAGCAAGACGTTTGTCACAAAACGCAGATATATTTACGCGGCCGGATCTTAGCATAACTCCCCGGGTGTGCCAAGTCAGTCAGGCGGAGTGGCGGGTGCCGTCTCTTTTTAGAGTTGAATTTTCAGAACGTCCCGAGCAGATAGCTCTGCGATGACTTCCGGTTCATACTTTGGGACGGTTCATACTTTGGGTCGTTACAAAGCTGTATCGGTCATTTGACGGACTGGGGGCTCGAGCTTGGCAGGAGACGCGTTGTCGTCACTTCCGGACGGCTCAAGTGAAAAGTCATGATAGCCATCCTCTTTGCAGGATAAGAACTGGAATGCAAATTATAGAAGACGTATGTGTCCATACATATTGAGAAGTAAAGATCGGTCGATTATGGTTAAAACATTGCATCATATCATGAAGATAGATTGCTTACAACAATCAATCATCAATAACATTGATGATGGACAGGTTTTATTTTTATGATTTGTAAACAGACCCGAAAACAATTTGTAAACAAAACATGCTGATTGAGGGGAAGGTCCCGATGCTGTGGCTGGCAGGCTTGCACAATCGAAGTGTGATGAATAACGAAACCTGTCGGCGACTGGAGTCACAACTATGTTTATCAGTCAACAGTGCCTCTACATGAACCGCATGGGGTTTTAGCAGTAGTGATCTCCCGCCTCGCTGGTGCACAACCGATGGGATGACCGAGATAGCGCTCATGAGATCCTGAGCTGTCAGTCACTGATGGTAGGAAAGTAAACATTTTGATCAAAGTGTGATTTTATGTATGATGTAAAGCTCCAATGAAATTGAAAAACGGCAAATAGTTCTGGATTTTTAGTTGTAATCAAACTGTCCTCATGGTTTGATGCAATTTTTAAAATAACCATCATCGACCAGTGTTTAATCCTCAAAATGTATGGACGCATACGCTTCTCCTATATGCATTCCAGTTCTTATTCTTCAAGAATGGCGGTTGTCATGGGACTGCTAATATATTTTAAAAATTAACCCCTGTCAACCCGTCTCCGGCTATAGCCGTTTGTGAAGCTCTGCATAAAAGATGCAAGCGTGAGTCAAACCCTTCAGGGACAGGCATTGTCCTGTGGACCTATCTTCACAGAAAATATATCCGACCTTTCTTAACATGGATGTCACCTTCTGTCGTCAGTCACTTGTGTACTTTGACATTCTGACTAGATCAACTTACCTATACCGATTTCTCATTTTGCTCGATCAGGGTTTGAAAAACTTAAACAAGACTGTTTAGGAATTGACTTTAAAAGCGACTTCGGTTAGATTTTATCACACGTGCGTGTGTGTGTATGTGTGTGTGTGTGCGTGCGTGCGTGCGTGTGTGTGTGCGTGTGTGTGTGCGTGCTTGCGTGTGTGCGTGTGTGCGTGTGTGTGTGCGTGTGTGTGTGCGTGTGTGTGTACGTGTGTGTGTGTGCTCGCGTGCCTGCGTGTCTGTGTGCATTTCAGCATGTAGGTGTGCGCGAGGGTATTATCGTAAGAAACCATGGAAGCTAAAGAAAGTGATTATGTTATTGTGTGAATAAATAGGCTACTGCTACATAGAAAGAGCGTGGGGTGTTGTATTATTTTAATCTCGTGGATATCTGTGATGTGATCGTTTTTCTCAACGAGACGGTTTATGATGGCGACATGTTTCCTCATGATAAGGCAGATCAAAACTGCAATTCCTGGTGTGGGTCTTTAGAATTTGACGCAAGTGGCCATTTCCGTGTTCGAGCGAGACAACCGGATGCAGAGGAAGAGGGCGATCAGTAAAGCGACAGAATAGAGTCATGAGGACAGCTTGCAGAGACGGTGCGCAATGTCCTACCCTAGAGGCGGGCTGGTGGGCTGGCTTTTTTCCTGTAGGGTTTCTTAGTTTTCATTGTCCATCTTTTCTTATCGTCAAATGATTTGCCACAACTGACGGGACTCAATAGCAAAATCAGTTGTGACGGAAGGAATGATGGATGATGGACTGATGGATGGATGGACTGATGGATGGATGGAAGGATGGATGGATGGATGGAGGGATGGATGGATGGATGGATGGATGGATGGATGGATGGATGGAATGATGAATGGATGAAATGATGGATGGATGGAATGATGGATGGGTGGATGGATGGAAGGATGGATGGATGGATGGATGGACGGATGAATGGATGGATGGATGGATGGATGGATAGATGGATGGATGGATGGAAGGATGGATGAATAG
>JAWQFJ010023976.1:0-2500 GCA_034096865.1 Theodoxus fluviatilis | reverse complement strand
GATCTGAGGAGAGTCACGTCGCAGCTTGAGTACCGTATCCCATGACAACTGCCTGTCCACACAGTCCTCTCTCTACACCTCATCCTCTGACACGTCTGCTTTTCCAGTGCCTCCCCAAGTCCGCATCAAGCCCTCAGGCCCCGTGGTCAAGGGAATTCTGGGAGAAAGCCTGACCTTGACCTGTGAGGTGACTCGGGCCTTTCCCAACGTTCCTGCAGACGGCTACAGCTGGAGTTACCTCCCCTCTCCCCATGGTACACAGCGGCCTCTGGAGGGGAAATCGAAAACTCTGACCCTTGGCCCTTTGACCAGGGAGGACAGAGGTCAGTACTTCTGCCAGGCCAGGAACGACCAGCTGTTTTGGATCACAAAAATGAGTGGAGACGCCTCTGTCACCGTGGACGTGGTCTGTGAGTGTCCCACCTTTGCTGTCTCCCTCGCTCTGATGGCTGTAGCACACTACAACAATACGTTCATGGGATAAATAGTCACGGGTAGAAAAACCCAAGGATGGCTGATGATATCACGCAATACAAAAATACAATAAGACTTCATTAAAACATTTAAAGAAATTTAAGTGCTCACCATGAAAGACGTAAAACTCGTTTTTAAGACTACTAATTCCAGATACAACCTTTCCTATCGGCGGCTGAGTGGGCGAGGGGGTAGATGAAAGGGTAAGTGGACGGGTGGGTTGGTTGGTGAGAGAGTGGGTGGGCGAGGGGGTAGATGGAAGAGTAAGTGGACGGGTGGGTGGGTTGGTGGGAGGGTGAGTAGGTGAGGGAGTGGGTGGAAGGGTAAGTGTGTGGGTGGAATTAAAAGTGGATTGGTGGATGGGTGGGTGGTTTAGTGGGAGGGTGAGTGGGTGAGGGGTGGGTGGAAGGGTAAGTGGGTGGGTGGGAAAGTGAGTGGGTGGTGGATGGGTAGTTGGATCAGTGGGTTGGTGGGAGGGTGAATGGGTGAGGGGGTCTGTGGAAGAGTAAGTGGGTGGGTGGGTGGGTTGGTGGGAGGGTGAGTAGGTGAGTGAGTGGGAGGAAGGGTAAGTGGGTGGGTGGGAAAGTACGGGGATGGGTGGATGTTTGGGTGGGTTAGTTTGAGGGTGAGTCGGTAATGGGTTGGGTGTATGGGTTAGTGGGTGGGTAGATGGATGAGTGGGTGGGTGGATGGGTGAGTGGGTAGTGCCCACCTATTTTAGATGTAAACATGTTTGATATAATACACACAGTACAGCAGCATCAACATTTACATCGGTAGGCTAACTGTAGTTGATCGATCAATTAGTACAGGAAAGATGACAGTTGGTTCAGGACAACGCGGCAGTTTTCGAAGACAGTGGTGAGTGACATGTGTCAAAGCAATGATAAGATGTAGTCATAGATATGTACGACAGCTTATGAGCACAAAACTACATAAATCTGGCAGTGATGTTTGTCAGCACCGGCAGCTTTGGTGGGATTGGTTCTCCAAGACATGCGTCCAACTTCCTCTTCACTGATGTGTGGACGAGATTCTTCCTTCTCTCTGGGTCTGATGGCGATGGAATGACGCGAGGGTTGCTCTTTGTTTTGTAATATGACAAATGAAATTTCACAGAAAATTTAATATTATGGCAAAAACTGTTTAATGGTAAAAGCGTACAATATTAACATTTAATGTGATTCATCTTTAGACTAATTTTGTGCAGAATACGGTTTTTTCAGATGTTGAGAACATTACGCTGACTACCGACCTCAAGGTCAATCAAGGTGATAGTGTGACCTTGACCTGCGAAGTGGACAGCCACCCTACAGCTCGTCTTGCCTGGACGGTGAACGGACAGGAAGTGCGTCACGTGACAGACAACTTGGACCACTACGTCATCATGAGTGCTGCCTGCTCTGACAGCACCAACTACACGTGTGGTGCCTCCAACACAGAGATGCCTGGACGGGAGAGACACGCCACCACTCGAGTGCACGTGAACTGCGCGCAAGGTGATTTTAGCACTGGATGTCTCTTTCTGTGTATATATCTTGAAACAATAACGAATGTCAAACAGAATCATAACCTGTAGGAGATTAAAAAGGTTTCAACATTACAATATGTTTTATTTAATCGGTCGAAGAAGTTATGCAACTATGTAGTGCCTTCATAATAAATACTAACACTCAAGATCCTCATTCCGAGCCATATGTCTAAATGGGACTGATGAACTGTTACGATTCCAGGACTCCAACCTCAGGGCTAAGTCTTGATTCCAACTATTGCTTGAGCTACTTGTCTCTCCTTCTCTCTCTCTCTCTCTCTCTCTCTCTCTCTCTCTCTCTCTCTCTCTCTCTCTCTTTCTCTCTCTCTCTCTTCTCTGTCTCTGTCTCTCTATGTCTCATGTCTTTCTCTTTCTTTTTCTCCGTCTCTCTCTGTGTCTATCTCTATATATATCTCTCCTCCCTCCCTCCCTCCCTCCCTCCCTCCCTCCCTCCTCCCTCCCTCCCTCCCTCCCTCCCTCCCTCCCTCCCTCCCT
>JAWQFJ010023972.1:0-5000 GCA_034096865.1 Theodoxus fluviatilis | reverse complement strand
ACAGTCAATTTAGCGTCGTTAACTTGCCTTCATACCGGTTGTCCCCCGGTTTTGCTGCCGATCCGGTCAAGAATCGGAACGGTTGACTCATTTGCATACAATTCGGCCCGGTTCTTGTTGGTAGGGCAGGCTCTATTCTCCGACCCAGTTTCGACCGATTCGCATGCCGGGCGACGCGAGAACGACGAGAATCTCGCGACAGTTGCCAATTTAAATGGCGGACCTTTCTCCGCTTCGCACAGAAAACGATGTATTTCGGGATACTAGAAACCCCATCCAAAGAAAATGTAAGCCATGAACAGCATTAAATTATCAAAGCTGTTTGTTGAATGCATCAATAGGTCGTGAAAGATTCTACATTTTACAAATCGAATGCAGGTCGCACGCATACAGCTACACGTCAAAGCGTCGTTGCCATAGCTCGGCAAAGGGACGTAACTCTAAATTCTGACCTCACTGAAAATCGCTCGAGTGCGATGTCTCGGTGCAATCGTTGCGTGTGGCTGTGTAGCGGCCAAAAGTTACTCCCGGCCAAAAGTTACTCCGGAAGTCATCGCAGAGTTATCTGCTCGGCTCTCTCTTTATGCGATTTACTGCTCCTGCACCTGTTCTTCGCATGGAATATATTCCGACAAACGACGCATTAGTTGCTTTACGAGGTTTTGGTGCATTTGTGTAGTTTAACACATGATGTAGCGTTCAAAAAAGTTTTTCCCCGTGTAAAGCCGTCTCCCCTGCCGGAAATAATATGGGAGTCACCTCCCTGTAGTCTATTTGTAGTCTGGTTTTATAAAACGCGACCGTTGACTGACTTGGCACGCCCGGGGAGTTATGCTACGATCCGGCCGCGTTAATATATCTGCGTTTTGTGACAAACGTCTTGCTCGGCGGTACTGTACTCCATGCACCTTAACGGTGCGCGTGATTCGGGTGTAATCTTAAGCTAAACGACGTTCCGAATGTTTCCGACTTCGACCATTTCAGCAGCGCCAATAAACGTCGTTTAGCGTAAGATTACACCCGAATCACTCGCACCGTTAAGGTGCATGGAGTACAGTACCGCCGAGAAAGACGTTTGTCACAAAACGCAGATTTATTTATGCGGCCGGATCTTAGCATAACTCCCCGGGCGTGCCAAGTCAGTCAGGCGGAGTGGCGGGTGCCGTCTCTTTTTAGAGTGGAATTCTCAGCACGTCCCGAGCAGATAACTCTGCGATGACTTCCGGAGTAACTTTTGGCCGGGAGTAACTTTTGGCCGCTACAGGCTGTCAACCCGATTTTTACACGCACGGTCAGACCGGATTGGGAGCAAAATCGGCTTGAAAACCGGTACGTGTATAGGCGCCTTTAGACGTCCCTCTACTACACGGCGCACGATACGACCTCCACGAGCAAGTTTCCACGTGGGATTCTGCGCCAGTCTCTCTCCCTCCTGAGGTGTAAGACGTCCCTCTACTACACGGCGCGCGATACGACCTCCACGAGCAAGTTTCCACGTGGGATTCTGCGCCAGTCTCTCTCCCTCCTGAGGTGTAAGACGTCCCTCTACTACACGGCGCGCGATACGACCTCCACGAGCAAGCTTCAGCGTGGGATTCTGCGCCAGTCTCTCTCCCTCTTGAAGCGAGCTTTCCTTCCACCTCCACTCAACAGTGTAATCAAGTGAGTGCAGAGCTAAGGAGCATGACTCCACGTGTCAGCCAGGCAACAAGACAGCAAGGAACAAGTTTTGTTGTTTTGAGCTCCTGTTTTTCCTGTGCTGCTACCCCCTCCCCTCCCCCACCCCCCCCCCCCCCCCCCCCCCCCCCCCCCACTCTCCCTCGTCTACATTCACTTGTGCCGCTGCAACTATTGTCCCGAAGAAAGGAATTCCTTCGTGAAAGCGGACTACTGTGAAACCGAGTTGACCACTCTGTTTTTTCATCAGAAACCACGTGTTTCGTCGGACAGCCTACAAAGTCAGAAAAGTACTTTTTATAATGGTTGGTAAGCCCTAGTTATTATCTCTACATTACTAATCTATAATTATCCATTTCTGGATTATTATCCAAACAAATTAAAGTGATTTAATTTCGACCGGTGTCCTCATTGTTCATTCCGTCTTGTTCCATCGTTTTGATAGAATGACTGTGAGATAGTGTTGCCAGTTCGGCTGTGTGTGTGTTTCCCCCTAGACGTATTATGTAAAGTAAACGAGCTAGCTGACTGCGTAACACAGACAGACAGAAAGACAGACAGACAGACAGACAGACAGACAGACAGACAGACAGACAGACAGACAGACCTACACACACAGCCAGACAGACAGACAGAAAGACAGACAGAAAGACACAGAGAGAAAGAGAGAGAGAGAGAGAGAGAGAGACTTTGACTTTGAATTTGACTTTTATTGGTTTAGGCCGACCGCCCTTTACAATAGTGAGATCACAAACACAAATGTATGTAACGGACAGTTAACAGCAGGATTATCCCTCCAGGTTTACTGGAGATCCTACAGACTTTATCCCTCCAGGTTTACTGGAGGTCCTACAGACTTTATCCCTCCAGGTTTACTGGAGGTCCTACAGACTTTATCTGTCTGTGTGTGTGTGTGTGTGTGTGTGTGTGTCTGTCCCGTCTCCACGGCCTATATCTCAAAAACTACTGGACGGATTTCCTTGAGATTTTGCACACTGACTGGAAGTTAGGTCCGATTTAATATTATCAAATTTTCAGAATCGAGGTTTGAAAAGAAAGTGACTTTTTTACATTTTGGTGTTTCATTGAAAACGATTCAACAGACTCCATTTTGCAAAATTTGTGACGTGATCATTTGACGTCGTATAACGTGACGTCATTTGCGAGGAGATTTTTGAAGGAGGGGTGAATAGAATAGAATAGAATAGAATTCGTGACGTCATTTGCGAGGACAGAGAATGATTTAGATAGATATGTCCTCAGATGTCTTAGGCCGCAAGGCCTTTATCTGATCTTTTGATCAGTACTTATGGCTACTCTCACTCTCTCTCTGTCTCTCTCTCTGACTCTCTCTCTGTCTCTCTCTCTCTCTCTCTCTCTCTCTCTCTCTCTCTCTCCCACCCACCCTCTTACTCTCATTCTCTCTTCCCTTCCTCCCCTTTTCCCAGCTCCCCCCCCCCCCCTCTCTCTCACTCTCTCTGTCTCTCTCTCTGTCTCTCTCTCTGTCTCTCTCTGTCTCTCTCTCTCTCTCTCTGTCTCTCTCTCTGTCTCTCTCTCTGTCTCTGTCTCTCTCTCTGTCTCTCTCTCTGTCTCTGTCTCTCTCTCTCTCTCTCTCTCTCTCTCTCTCTCTCTCTCACTCTTACCACATTTGAATATTTTGCCTCAAGGGCTGAATGTAAGTAAGAAAGGCAATACAGTAGTCGCCGCTTATAAAACACGCGGTTAATAAAAACAGCCGTTTTTTAAATACAGTTGGTAAGGTCCGGATTTACTTCGTTACTGATGGACATGTTCAACAAGCAAACGGTTAATAAAAACGCCGCTTATTAAAAACACTTTTGTTCGGTCCCAATGTGTTTTTAATAAGCGGCGACTACTGTACTGCCTAATTCACTACCCTTGTCTCTAAACTCAGACGATTCCAACTGCCTGTTCCGCTTTGACGTAATCTCATGACGTCATCTACGATCTAAGAGAATCGAAGAGACGACAAAGAAAGCAGTATATATAGCAAAGCGCAACCTAGGATCCTCTGACGAGCGTACCTTATCTAACCGATCAAGATAACGCGGGGATAGGGATAAATCGAGTGTTAAAAAGATAAATCGCCGTTGTGAATAGGGGCCCAGCGAACTAACTGAATGTCGACACAATCACGCGGCACTGTTGTACATTTGCAGTCAACGTAAGATCTCGTACGACGATTTGATTCAAGGCCTAGTGCTAATTGTTTTGATGGTCTGGTCTCAGTGTCACAAAAATATGATGATTTAATCAATCCCTGACCCGGAAATGTTGGGGACAACGACCATTTCAGCGTAATGACATCGAGTCAAACCGAGTTATCTTTCCTACTTCAGCAAAACGCTTCGATATATGTTGAACCTCTACCAGCAGGCGCCAAAATGCGATACTACGAAAAGAATATTGACGTTGATGGGTTAGATCCGTATGAAATACCAAACAGTTCATGCTATCATCCATTTTTCTACAATTTACAGTGCAAAATACGAACCACGAGGGTTTATGACAAGGTCGTTATAAATGCTTCACATACCTACAAGTTTACAATGGCACAGTTGGTAGAGCATTGGGCTCTTGGTCATGCATGACCAGGTTCGATTCTACACTGAAACTTTTTTTCGAGGGGTTGTGGGTTCGAACCCACCTGGTTTTTTGTGTTTGTGTGTGTGTGCGTTTTTTCCTCCTCTTTTCTCGGAGGCTGCGGGTTCGAACCCGATCTTCTTTTTTTCTTCTCCAAAACCTGGAGGTTCAGCGCCAGCGGTTTTTATTAGTCTGTCTGTCTGTGTGTGTGTGTGTCTGTCTGTCTGTCCCGTCTCCACGGCTTATATCTCAAAAACTACTGGACGGATTTCCTTGAGATTTTGCACACTAACTGGAAGTTAGGTCCGATTGAATGTATCAAATTTTCAGAATCGAGGCTTGAAGAGAAAGTGGGTTTTTTAAGGTCGTATTCTCGAAATTACCGGTCTAAAAATGATTGAAATGACATTTGACGGCAAAGCCAAATTTGACGTCATTAATAGCATGACGTCATTTGCAAGTACAATTTCGATCCTATATGCCAGGAGAATAATTTCGAAACACCTGGGGAGGAATGGCGAAATTCCAACATGTGCGACGTCATCAATAACGTGACGTCATTTGCGAGGACAGTTTATAGGAGAATTAATTTAGATAGATAGATCTATATGTCCTCAGATGTCTTAGGCTGCGAGGCCTTTATCTGATCTTTTGATCAGTACTTATGGCTACTCTCACTCTCTCTCTGTCTCTCTCTCTCTGTCTCTCTGTCTCTCTCT
>JAWQFJ010023971.1:0-7500 GCA_034096865.1 Theodoxus fluviatilis | reverse complement strand
CATTGGAATGTTCCACGCAGCGACGTCATCATTCGATTTTGGGACCGCTATCCATGAAGAACTGAAAATCGGATTTATCAACTCAATTTTCCTCATTCTTTATTTCACTGGTCTGGCAGTTGTCTCTACACTCAACTATTGTCTGGCAGAGATCTAACCCATCCCCTTTAACTAGAGAATAAACTAAAGAGAGAGAAAACGTGGTTTCGTCACACCTCCCTCCCTAAAATCAGAAAAATTTTATATAATGAAATTTTTCTACAACTTCCATCTACTATTTAATCAACATGTTACAATGGCCAACGGCACAAAACTTCCGCATTCGAGCATAAAAGAGAAACTCATAATAAGACAATGGCATGAGTAGAACATCATAACACGAAAATGACACTGCAGATGTCCTTAAGTTCCATTGAACTGAAAACAGGACATCTTGCTGGCCACAACAGGTTTTAAACATTCTCATAACACCAGGCATACACAATCGCCAACCATAAACCACTAATGAAGCAAAACACAAACTTTTATAGCCAACACAAACATAGACTATAAATTCCTTTCACTTTCTTCACACTCCCTCCATCCTTGTAAGATTTAGTCACAACAACACACACCTGTGCAATCTCCTTTTGGTCTTCACTCTGATGATATTCTTTCATCATGTTCACATGACACAATCGTTCCTTTCGACGACAATCAGGGGTGCTGATAACATAAGTCACTTCCCCTACACGTTTTTTCACCTCAAACGCTTTTTCCTCTTTCGCCAGTCAAACCATCTCCTTTCTCGCTGTCTCACTTTTCTACTACTCTCAGCAGCACAATCAATTTCTCTCATCTCTCGGGGTTCAGACTTTTTCCTTTTTCGCCAGTCGAACCATCTCCTTTCTCGCTGTTTCACTTTCTGTCTTAAATCATCCAGGAAAGAAAATACATCAGTCTTCACACAAGACTCAGCCTCATGCTCAATTTCCATCTCTCCTTCCTTCACGCACATGTTTTCTTCCTTCTCTTCTTCCTCAATCTCTTCCCCAACCTCTACCTCGACCTGACTCCTCACACACACCTCTTCCTCCATTCTCTCAAATGGGTTCACTTCACACCTCTCTGACACACTAGGTACAACTTGAGTCTGGCTTTCAAGCACAGTCACCTTTTCCACAAAACATCCTGGATATTCAACACTTTCTTCTCGGTCATCAACCTGACCACTACCCAATACGGGCGACAACAACGAGTCTTCCAACTCTACAGTGTCTACACAAGACTCTAACCTGCAATCCTCTCTAACACTCTCAACACCAGTACCACCATCAACAGGGGCTAATAAACACCGACGCAGCTTCTCAGCTAACGTGTCGCCTCTCTTCACTACCACTTCTTCCTTCACCTGACTCACCTCGTTCTGAGGAACAACTCCGAGCACTACTTGCTCACAGGAGAGAACTCTGTCATTCTCCTTCTCCAACTGACTCTCTTCACTCTGAGAAACTCCGAGCACTATCGGCTCCATCTCACACGAGACACTCACAGTCTCCTCTGTACTGACCACTTCCTTCTGACCCAAGGCAAGTGCATCCTCTTCCGAACTGACCACCACCTTCCGGTAGGCCAAGTCATTCCCCAATAATACGTCTACTCCCTGAATACGCAGCTCTTCGGACACACCAACCACTGCGATACCACTATAGTCTTTGGTCTCCAATCTCACCTCATGTAGGAAGCTAGAATGCTCATTACCTCCAGTATCAACCCACGTAACCTTTTTCCCAGTGTTCGACTCTCCCCAATCGGCAAGAACTCCAGCCCGCACCAACGTGATGTCCGAGGCTGTACTACGGCGCACAGTAACAGGCACCTCCTTCCTCCCCACACACAACTTTCCTGGAGATACATTCAGAACGAATTGCTCCTCAACCTTCTCACTCTCCTGACAGTGTCTACGGTGTTCACACAACCCACTCTCTCCAAATTCCACTCCACCCACGGTCTCACCCACAGAGCTGCTCTTCTCTAGCACTATGCCAAGGTATCTAATAAAGCCTACTCGTGGCCTAGTATCAGGAACCACTATCCCTTTCTTTGGCATCATGCCACGATTTCCCACCAAAGCTATTCGCTGTCAAGAATCATGATTCACTCTCACGCGGCAATCACGAATCAGGTGTCCCATCTTCCCACACCTGAAACATCTGACACCACCAGGTGGCTGACTGACACTCCTGCGCTCCTCCTTCCTTCCTCCATTTCCCATGACCATACCAGCTGTCTTCTCACTTTTTCCCCATCTAGGATTTCTTCCCTCATCTCTGCTCCTTCCTTGGTTAAGATGTTTTCCTTCATCCCGACCCTTCTTATTCCCACTACTTGCATGGATCAACTCATAATCGTCAGCCATTGACGCTGCCTGATCAACCTCATTCACTAGTCTCTCTCCCAAGTAGACTCGAACCTCTTCTGCTACCGAGTTATCAAATTGTTCTCTGACAATCACTTGCTTCAGACGATTCATATCTTCATTCGCACCTACAGCAGTACACCACCTGTCAAAAGTACTGTGCAGTCGATACGCGAAATCCCTGTGTGTTTCCCCCTCTTTCTTCTTACATTTTCGGAATTTCTGACGATAGGATTCTGGTGTGAGGGCATATTTTTTCATAATCTCTCCCTTCAACGTGTCATAATCACACTCCTTAATTGGTAACGTGTTATAGACCTCTTGTGCCTTTCCAACCAAAACACTACCCACAATGACAGACCAATGAGCCTTCTGCCACCTCAAACTTTCCGCCTGCTTCTCAAAAGTAGCAAAGAATCCCTCTACGTTCTCCTCTGAAAATACTGGCACTCCTTTGTATCTCCTCAAGTCAATCTCTCCATCTCTTTCACGTCTGATCCTGTTCTCCCTCTCTGCTCTATCATCTGCCTCCATCCTGTCCCGCTCGATCCCTAATTTCTCTCTCTCTAACTTGTCTGTAGCTTCTCTAGCCCTCTCTGCAGATGCTATTTTCTCTCTCTCCAATCTCTCAGTAGCTTCCCTCGCTCTCTCTGCAGATGCTATTTTCTCTCTCTCCAATTCCATCTTCTCTCTCTCTCATTTCTCTGCAGCTGCTATTTTCTCTCTCTCCAATTCCATTTTCCTCATCTCCAACTCCATCCTTTTCTCCTCTAATTGAATTTCCCTCAATCTAATAGATACATCCTCTACTGGCTTTTCAGTCTCCTTTTCACTCTCTGGCCTAGGCTCATTCACAAACATAATCAAAGCCTTTTGCAAATTCATCTTAGAAGCATCTTCACTCACTTCCAATCCAAAATTCTCAACCAGATTTTCCAAATCAGCCTTACTCATTGACAAAATCTTGGCAATAGTAGGTAACTCTGTTCCGTCAGCCATATTTATAAATCACTACCTCTTCAAATACTAAAGAGAAAAAACTGCAAGATTCCAAACCCTACACAATTTCTAGTGAGGTTCAAAGAAGAACTCTAGACAGGGTCTCAAAGAGCAGCAAATCATGAGAGCAAAAATGAATCAAAACAGTGGGCAGTTCATGTCACAACAAACATTTTTTTCAAAGTACACCCAATGCAGGTCAAAACCTCTGACAGTTAAAAATGTGATTCAGAATTATTTATCCACCACATTTACACTCAAAAGATCTTAAGATTATGTGATGGAATTATATTCAAAATCCCGGGACGAAGACCCCATATGTGACGAGAAGCCCTTTCAATCTAAAACTGTATTTAAAACTTGGCTCGTTGTCTATGTCTAGGGGATACAGCAACAGAACTTCTCGCACACCTTCATTCTCTCATTCACACAAAGCATGGTATAAGTATGAAATGAGAGAATGGAAACCTCACAGCAAATTAAAAATGTTTAATAAACAATCATTAATGAATCTATAAATGTTCTGAAGTAGATCTAGGAATAATATTTTTCTAAATACCAAACCCCAATTAGTAGATACTCTGCCAGACCAGGAGACTAAATTACTTACTTAACTGTTTCGATGTTTTCATATGACGACGGTTCACATACGCTTATATATCCATGGTGGAATCATGTTCGACGAAACGGGAAAAGGGAAAAGGGGAATGAAAGAGGGGTAATCCAATTGATGCACAATCACAAAATTTAGTATACTACGGTGTAAACACTTCCTCTACCAGGATGGGTACTACTCATCATCCCAGCAGAATTTCTCAGATGAAAACTTTTCTTCCTATTGTCGGATCAACCTGGGTAAACTTCAGGTCAATAATAGATCAATCCACTGGAGAAGGTGATGACGGGAGGATGACATCTACTTTCTTGGGACATCCGTCTTGAACAGCCAACGGTAACGTCTGATAACGGATCTGACAGCCGTTAGACACATTGAATAATGACGTGGCAGACAACAGGGTCTCAAACCCTCTCAATCTTCCCTTCACTTCTTTCTTTTACACTGAAGAGGGAGCCATTACGACTTCCCTAATTATTATTATTACTCTACATTTTCTAAAAAACAGGGAACAGGACGCGAATGTACCACGGGGGTCTGTTCGTTGAAAATAAATGTTGACGCGCGCCGAATCGCATTATTCCCCCAGTATTTATAAGTTTTCCAGCCTTCGTTCGTCACAATTAAGTCGACTCCGCAGGCCTGTACTCCGTTATGGAACCGGTTGGCCTCGACAGAGGAGATGGGCGACGCCCCGACGGCATGACTGTCTTCCCATTTAAGAACGGCAAGTCACTTGTTTGGGACGCCACCTGCTCTGACTCTTTCGCGCCGTCTTCAATGACAGATTCTGCTATCGACCCAGGGAACGCCTGCCGGACAGCCGAAGGTTCGAAGAGGAGGAAGTACGCCTCTATCTCGGAAAGGTACCACTTCGTCCCGTTTGCTGTTGAAACAACCGGAGTAGTCGGACCGGCAGCAACGGAACTCATCCGAGAGATCGGCCAACGGATTGCACTGTCGACAGATGACCCACGCCAGACACAGTTCCTTTTCCAGAGAATCTCGCTGTCAATTGTGAGGGGCAACGCGTTCGCGATCACATCGTCGGCCAAGCGTGAGGCTGCCCGTGACCCAAAGCCGAGGGGTTTTCCCCGCCCCTGATCCTGGCGGCTGCGTTTAGACAACTTGCCTAAATTGATGTATTCTTTCCCACCTGGAACTTTCTAGGGTTGGGGTGAGAATTGAGCGCTCTTTGCCTCTTCCGAGCACCTACAGATGTAGTGCAGCGCTTCATTTGTTAATCTTCTGCGCCCCATGTTGTGTTGATAGACGCTAAGAAAATGTTTTCTTTGCCATAGACATCGTTTATGCACGTTTAAATGTATTCTGCATGAATAAAAATTCGAGTCACGTGTCCTTCTCTCATGAAACCTGATTGCTTCCAAAATGTACCTACATCACAATGTAAGATGACGACTCATGGCTTTCTTATCCAATGGTCTCTTTTGTTCGATTACTCCCTTCACATGGTGATCACATGTCTTTCTCCCGACCTGTCCCGATCCATGATTAGAATTTACCTTTTCTCCAATTACCTGTCATCTTACGTACATCTCAAAACAACGTCATTGGAATGTTCCACGCAGCGACGTCATCATTCGATTTTGGGACCGCTATCCATGAAGAACTGAAAATCGGATCTATCAACTCAATTTTCCTCATTCTTTATTTCACTGGTCTGGCAGTTGTCTCTATAATCAACTATTGTCTGGCAGAGATCTAACCCATCCCCTTTAACTAGAGAATAAACTAAAGAGAGAGAAAACGTGGTTTCGTCACAAGGAGGAGGAGGAGGAGGAGGAGGAGGAGGAGGAGGAGGAGGAGGAGGAGGAGGAGGAGGAGGAGGAGGAGGAGGAGGAGGAGGAGGAGAAGGAGGAGGAGGAGGAGGAGGAGGAGGAGGAGGAGGAGGAGGAGGAGAGGAGGAGGAGAGGAGAGGAGGAGGAGAGGAGGAGGAGGAGGAGGAGGAGGAGGAGGAGGAGGAGGAGGAAGAAACTGACAGTAAACAACGAACTGTGACCTTATCTTCCCTGTCCTATGAGCACTAAGGAAAACTAATATTTAAGTTTTAAAAAAGCGTTTTCAGTTAAAGAAAGATTGGATTTGTGTTCGTTCTGGTCTCTGAGAGAGAGAGAGAGAGAGAAAGAAAGCGAGAGAGAGAGAGCGAGAGAAAGCGAGAGAGAGAAAGAAAGAGAGAGAGAGAGAGAAGTGTGGGAGAGAGCGAGAGAGAGAGGGAGAGAGAGAGAACGAGAGAGAGAGCGAGAGAAAGAGTGTGAGAGAGAGCGAGCGAGAGAGAGCGGGGGAGAGAGAGAGAGAGAGAGAGAGAGAGAGGGGGGGGGTTCAGGCCGACCTGTCAACCCATTTTTTAAGATATCATGTTAACCACGAATATATATATATATATATATATATATATATATATATATATATATATATATATATATATATATATATATAATCCGTCCACGCCTGCACTCGACCTGCAGTACATCACCTCGGCTGTCTTCGACACGCTGGGCATGCTGGCCTTCCTGGGACCTCTGACCAGGCTGTGGGCTGTGGACGCCATGTTCCTGGCCTACGGCAGGTTCAACTGCTACGAAGATTATTCAGGGAAATGCGTCTGCAAAGAAGACCCGTGAGTATCAAGCGTGGTCACCACCGTGTGTGTCCAGTCGCTAAGGCCTTGATGTGTGAGTGTGCGTGCGTGTGTGTGTGTGTGTGTGTGTGTGTGTGTGTGTGTGTGTGTGTGTGTGTGTGTGTGTGTGTGTGTGTGTGTGCGCGTGTGTGTCTTCCACAGCTTGTAACTCGCCAACCGTTCGTCCAACTCAAAAGCTGTTTTCATCATTGGAAATTCACGGAAAACACTTTTAGAATTAGTTACGAAGTCAAAATCCACAGAATATGAGCCAAGACAAAAGACGTAGTGACAGGTCGAATGTCTCCACTTCTTCGATGTTTTAAGATAGTCTGCAAGAGCATTCTACTTTTCTCTCTGTAAAAATATTAAGAATTTCAGCAACACTTTTCCTCATGTTCTTCTTGAATTCCATTTTTTTAAATTGTTCGGGCCATGTAGTCAGTCCAAAGTGCAGTGGCAGGATAGTTCTGGGTCATGATGAAATCCTCCGTGTCTTTCCTGTGTTGGAGGAGGTTTAACTTGTACTACTTGTAGTCACTAAACAAACGAACAGTCCCTTCTCAATCTAGATCCTGCTTCAACAGAACTGTCTGTTGAGCTGAGCCTCATGGAGCCGTTGCACTGACATTACACCCCCAGCGTTTCATATCTGATTCAGAATTATGACTAGGAACTTCTGTACTTTTCTCTTCGAGTGTCCTGCTTTTGTTTACTTTCCTGACGTGTCAGAACTGAATGGTTGACTAACGATTTCAGTCGTGTGTGTGTGTGTGTGTGTGTGTGTGTGTGTGTGTAACATTGATAATAAAAACCGCTGGCGCTGAACCTCCAGGTTTTGGCATATTA
>JAWQFJ010023970.1:2500-17419 GCA_034096865.1 Theodoxus fluviatilis | reverse complement strand
TTTTTCCTTAACAGATTGTCATGAATTCGTTTCTTAAGCACAATCGCTGCCATCTTGCCTCTCTCGATAACCCCGGTTTATCTATTTATCTTGCCGACTTCGGGAGAATAGTTTAACACTCTGCTTTGACGCGAGTTTAGGGCTAAATCGCCGTCATGAATAGGAGAATTTAAACCGAAGTCAAGATAAATCGGGGATAGGAGATAAATCGAGTGTTAAAAAGATAAATCGCCGTCGTGAATACGGGCCAAGAACAATAAAAATACAGCCAGAGAACTACCAGAATCGGCGATAGGCCCTGGACGCCTAAGCAAGCCGAAGAATTCTATTCTATTCTATTCTATTCACCCTCCTTCAAAAATCTCCTCGCAAATGACGTCACGTTATTCGACGTCAAATGATCACGTCACAGATTTTGCAAAATGGAGTCTGTTGAATCGTTTTCATTGAAACACCAAAATGTAAAAAAGTCACTTTCTTTTCAAACCTCGATTCTGAAAATTTGATAATATTGAATGGGACCTAATTTCCAGTCAGTGTGCAAAATCTCAAGGAAATCCGTCCAGTAGTTTTTGAGATATAGGCCGTGGAGACGGGACAGACAGACAGACACACAGACAGACTAATAAAAACCGCTGGCGCTGAACCTCCAGGTTTTGGCATTTAAGAAAAGATTGGGTTCGAACCCGCAACCTCTCGAGAAAAGAGGGGGAAAACACACATAAAAACACAACAAAACCACAACCTCTCGAAAAAAGAGAAGAAAAAAAAAGTTTCAGCGCAGAATCAAACCTGGTCATGCATGACCAAGAGTCGAACGCTCTACCAGCTGAGCCATTAGAGAATTGCAATGACGGAGTGTTTGTAAAGCATGTAAATCCATTTCTAAGCTATCGGCCCAGGAACAATCAACCATATATTTTAAACATGATGGATAGGTTCAGGAAGCTCCTATTATGACATGCTTTGCTTTCCTTTGGCATGTCATAGACGCTGAATTAACACTCACACAGTCACACAGAGGAGGAAGTGTATTATAGATGTTCAACCCAGACATGTGCATTCGTACTCATTCAGTGATTCACGCACACACCGTGTGTGGTTACCGTGGTTACGTTGTGTTTTCTTCGCGTAGACACTGATCTATATCTAAATACGTGGAGTAGATAGAAAAAAATGGCTAGCAAGAAAAAAGAGAGAAAGGCAAGGGCAAAAAACTTCAGTGAAACCGAAATGAGTGTGTTGGTCCTGAAATGCGCCGCTTACATAAAATCTAAGCGCAAGAAGGACTTGCCTGACGACGTCATTCTTTCGGTTGCTGTGCCTTTGAATAATTCTGGGTTCGACTGATTTCTTTATGGATCTCGTCGGTGATGGCCAAGATTTCCTTTCGATGGAATCGAATCTTTCTGAACACCTCTTCATCATTAAATACTTCTAACGGGTGCCTTCGGTCTCGGAATACTCGGTTTTTCCTTAACAGATTGTCATGAATTCGTTTCTTAAGCACAATCGCTGCCATCTTGCCTCTCTCGATAACCCCGGTTTATCTATTTATCTTGCCGACTTCGGGAGAATAGTTTAACACTCTGCTTTGACGCGAGTTTAGGGCTAAATCGCCGTCATGAATAGGAGAATTTAAACCGAAGTCAAGATAAATCGGGGATAGGAGATAAATCGAGTGTTAAAAAGATAAATCGCCGTCGTGAATACGGGCCAAGAACAATAAAAATACAGCCAGAGAACTACCAGAATCGGCGATAGGCCCTGGACGCCTAAGCAAGCCGAAGAATTCTATTCTATTCTATTCTATTCACCCTCCTTCAAAAATCTCCTCGCAAATGACGTCACGTTATTCGACGTCAAATGATGACGTCACAGATTTTGCAAAATGGAGTCTGTTGAATCGTTTTCATTGAAACACCAAAATGTAAAAAAGTCACTTTCTTTTCAAACCTCGATTCTGAAAATTTGATAATATTGAATGGGACCTAACTTCCAGTCAGTGTGCAAAATCTCAAGGAAATCCGTCCAGTAGTTTTTGAGATATAGGCCGTGGAGACGGGACAGACAGACAGACACACAGACAGACTAATAAAGTCTGTAGGACCTCCAGTAAACCTAGAGGGATGAAGTCTGTAGGACCTCCAGTAAACCTGGAGGGATAAACAAATCTTCAGCTATCTCGAAGATAATGTGAGATGCAAACAAAAAAATCAGTTTCTCAGGAAAGTCAACGACAATAGTCATTATCACCATGCATCTGTCTGTGTGTCTTCCTGACTGTCTGTGTGCCTGTCTGTCTGTGTGTCTGTGTGTCTGTCTGTGTGACGAGAAGCCCTTTCAATCTAAAACTGTATTTAAAACTTGGCTTGTTATCTATGTCTAGGGAATATAACAATAGAACTTCTCGCACACTTTCATTCTCTCATTCACACAAAGCATGGTATAAGTATGAAATGAGAGAATGGAAACCTTACTGTAAATTTAAAATGTTTAATAAACAATCATTAACAAATCTATCAATGTTATGAAAAAGATCTAGGAATAATGTTTTTCTAAATACCAAACCCCATTGAAAGATACTCTGCCAGACCAGGAGACTAAATTACTTACTTAACTGTTTCGATGTTTCATATGAAGACGGTTCACATACACTCATATATCCAGGGTGGAATCATGTCCGACGAAACGGGAAAAGGGAAAAGGGGAATGAAAGAGGGGTAATCCAATTGATGCACAATCACAAGATTTAGTATACTACGGTGTAATCACTTCCTTCACCAGGATGGGTACTACTCATCATCCCAGCGGAATTTCCCAGATGAAAAACTTTTCGTCCTATTGTAGGATCAACCTGGGTAAACTTCAGGTCAATAATATTAATCCATTGGAGAAGGTGATGACGGGAGGAGAACAACTACTTTCTTGGGACATCCGTTTTGAACAGCCAACGGTAACGTCCGATAACGGATCCAACAGCCGTTAGACACATTGAGTAATGATGTAGCGTACAACCGGGTCTCAAACCCTCGCAATTTACCTTTCACTTCTTTCTTTTACACTGAAGAGGGAGACATTACGACTTCCTTAATTATTATTATTATTACTCTACATTTTCTAAAAACAGTGAACAGGACGCGAATGTACCACGGGGGTCTGTTCGTTGAAAATAAATGATGACGCGCGCCGAATCGCATTATTTCACCTGTATTTATAAGTTTCCAGCCTTCGTTCGTCACAATTAAGTCACGTGTCCTTCTCTCATGATACCTGATTGCTTCCAAATGTACCTGCATCACAATATAAGATGACAACTCATGGCTTTCTCATCCAATGGTCTCTTTTGTTCGATTACTCCCTTCACATGGTGATCACATGTCTTTTTCCCAACCTGTCCCGATCCATGATTATAATTTACCTTTTCTCCAATTACCTATCACCTTACGTCCAACTCAAAACAACGTCATCGGAATGTTCTACGCAGTGACGTCATCATTCGATTTCGGGATCGCTTTCAATGAAGAACAAAAATTAGATCTCTCAACTCAATTCTCCTCATTCTTTATTTCACTGGTCTGGCAGTTGTCTCTACACTCAAATACCGTCTGGCAGAGATCTAGAGAACCCATCCCCTTTAACTAGAGAATAAACTAAAGAGAGAGAAAACGTGTTTTCGTCACACCTCCCTCCCTAAAATCAGAAAACTTTATACAATGAAATTTTTCTATAACTTCCATCTACCATTTAATCAACACGGTATAAAGGCCAATGGCACACAACTTCCGCATTTGAGCATAACAGAAAAACTCATAGTACAACAATGGCATGAGTCGAACATCATATCACGGAAATGACAATGCAGAGGTCATTAAATTCCATTGAACTGAAAACAAGACATCTTGCTGGCCACAACAGGTTTTAAACAGTCTCATAACATCAGGCATACAATATCGCCAATCATGAACCACTAATGAAGCAAAACACAAACTTTTATAGCCAACACAAACATAGACTATAAATTCCTTTCACTTTCTTCACACTCCCTCCATCCTTGTAAGATTTAGTCACAACAACACACACCTGTGCAATCTCCTTTTGGTCTTCACTCTTGTGATATTCTTTCAGCATGTCCACATGACACAATCGTTCCTTACGACGACAATCGGGGTGATGATAACATAAGTCAATTCCCCTACACGTTTTTTCACCTCAAACTCTTTTTCCTCTTTCTCCAGTTGTACCACCTTCTCTCTCTCTGTCTCATTTTTCCAGGATTCGTGACAGCACATGTGACCGCTTTCATCCTGAACTGATTGCATCTCTCTCTCAGCCTTTCCACACTAGCCTTCACACAAGATTCAGGCTCAACCTCTACCTCTTCCTCCTCCACTTTCACTAGTGGGTTCACTTCACACCTCTCTGACACACTAGGTACAACTTGAGTCTGGCTTTCAAGCACAGTCACCTTTTCCACAAAACATCCTGGAGATTCGTCACTCTCTTCTCGGTCATCAACCTGACCACTACCCAATACGGGCGACAACAACGAGTCTTCCAACTCTACAGTGTCTACACAAGACTCTAACCTGCAATCCTCTCTAACACTCTCAACATCAGTACCACCATCAACAGGGGCTAATAAACACCGACGCAGCTTCTCAGCTAACTTGTCGCCTCTCTTCACTAACACTTCTTCCTTCACCTGACTCACCTCGTTCTGAGGAACAACTCCGAGCACTACTTGCTCACAGGAGAGAACTCTGTCATTCTCCTTCTCCAACTGACTCTCTTCACTCTGAGAAACTCCGAGCACTATCGGCTCCATCTCACACGAGACACTCACAGTCTCCTCTGAACTGACCACTTCCTTCTGACCCAAGTCAAGTGCAGCCTCGTCCGAGCTGACCACCACCTTTTTGTAGGCCAAATCATTCCCCAACACTACGTCTACTCCCTGGATACGCAGCTCTTCGGACACACCAACCACTGCGATACCACTATAGTCTTTGGTCTCCAATCTCACCTCATGTAGGAAGCTAGAATGCTCATTACCTCCAGTATCAACCCACGTAAGCTTTTTCCCAGTATTCGACTCTCCCCAATCGGCAAGAACTCCAGCCCGCACCAACGTGATGTCCGAGGCTGTACTACGGCGCACAGTAACAGGCACCTCCTTCTCTCCTACCCACAACTTTCCTGGAGATACATTCAGAACGAATTGCTCCTCAACTCTCTCTCTCTCCTGACAGTGTCTACGGTGTTCACACAACCCACTCTCTCCAAATTCCACTCCACCCACGGTCTCACCCACAGAGCTGCTCTTCTCTAGCACTATGCCAATATATCTAATAAAGCCTACTCGTGGCCTAGTATCAGGAACCACTATCCCTTTCTTTGGCATCATGCCACGATTTCCCACCAAAGCTACTCGCTGTCAAGAATCATGATTCACTCTCACGCGGCAATCACGGATCGTATGTCCTATCTTCCCACACCTGAAACATCTGACCCCTCCAGGTGACTGACTGACACTCCTGCGCTCCTCCTTCCTTCCTCCATTTCCCATGACCATACCAGCTGTCTTCTCACTTTTTCCCCATCTAGGATGTCTTCCCTCATCTCTGCTCCTCCCCTGGTTAAGATGTTTTCCTTCATCCCGACCCTTTTTATTCCCATTACTAGTATGGATCAACTCATAATCGTCAGCCATTGACGCTGCCTGATCAACCTCATTCACCAGTCTCTCTCCCAGGTAGACTCGAACTTCTTCTGCTACCGAGTTATCAAATTGTTCTCTGACAATCACTTGTTTCAGACGATTCATATCTTCATTCGCACCTACAGCAGTACACCACCTGTCAAAAGTACTGTGCAGTCGATACGCGAAATCCCTGTGTGTTTCCCCCTCTTTCTTCCTACATGTCCGGAATTTCTGACGATAGGATTCTGGTGTGAGAGCATATTTTTTCATAATCTCTCCCTTCAACGTGTCATAATCACACTCATTAATTGGTAATGTGTTATATACCTCTTGTGCCTTTCCAACCAACACACTACCTACAATGACAGACCAATGAGCCTTCTGCCACCTTAAACTTTCCGCCTGCTTCTCAAAAGTAGCAAAGAATCCCTCTACGTTTTCCTCTGAAAATACTGGCACTCCTTTGTATCTCCTCAAGTCAATCTCTCCATCTCTCTCACGTCTGATCCTGTTCTCCCTCTCTGCTCTATCATCTGCCTCCATCCTGTCCCGCTCAATCCCTAATTTCTCTCTATCTATCTTCTCTGTAGCTTCTATTTTTCTCATCTCCAACTCCCTGTCTCTCTCCTTCTGCTCAACCTTCATTCGTTCTAATTCGAGCTCATGTTTCCTCATCTTCTCCTTCTCCTCTCTCTCCCATTCCCTGTCTTTCTCTTTCTCCTCTCTCTCCCTGTCTTTCTCTGCAGCTGCTAATTTCCTCATCTCCAGCTCCATCCTTTTCTCCTCTAATTGAATCTCCCCCAATCGAATAGATACATCTCCTACTGGCTTTTCAGTCTCCTTCTCACTTTCTGACCTAGGCTCATTCACAAACATAATCAAAGCCTCTTGCAGATTCATCTTAGAAGCATCTTCACTCGCTTCCAATCCGAAATTATCAACCAGATTTTCCAAATCAGCCTTACTCATTGACAAAATCTTAGCAATAGTAGGTAACTCTGTTCCGTCAGCCATATTTATAAATCACTACCTTTTCAAATACTAAAGAGAAAAATATCAGCAAGACTCCGAATTTCAACTAACTGCAGAATCTCTAGGGAAAATCAAACAGCCATGTCAAGCAAGGTCACAAAGTGCATCATCATCACGACATCAAAGGTGAATCAAGAACAATGGCAGATCATATCATAACAATCACTCACTCAGGCACAACCAATGCAGATTAAAACCTCTGATTGTTAAACATCTCAAATGGATTCAGAATTTTCCTATCAGTTACATTTACGTTCACATATCCCGAGACGAGAACCCCAACTGTGACGAGAAGCCCTTTCAATCTAAAACTGTATTTAAAACTTGGCTTGTTATCTATGTCTAGGGAATATAACAATAGAACTTCTCGCACACTTTCATTCTCTCATTCACACAAAGCATGGTATAAGTATGAAATGAGAGAATGGAAACCTTACTGCAAATTAAAAATGTTTAATAAACAATCATTAACAAATCTATAAATGTTATGAAAAAGATCTAGGAATAATGTTTTTCTAAATACCAAACCCCATTGAAAGATACTCTGCCAGACCAGGAGACTAAATTACTTACTTAACTGTTTCGATGTTTCATATGAAGACGGTTCACATACACTCATATATCCAGGGTGGAATCATGTCCGACGAAACGGGAAAAGGGAAAAGGGGAATGAAAAAGGGGTAATCCAATTGATGCACAATCACAAGATTTAGTATACTACGGTGTAATCATTTCCTTCACCAGGATGGGTACTACTCATCATCCCAGCGGAATTTCCCAGATGAAAAAAACTTTTCATCCTATTGTAGGATCAACCTGGGTAAACTTCAGGTCGATAATATTAATCCATTGGAGAAGGTGATGACGGGAGGAGGACAACTACTTTCTGGGGACATCCGTTTTGAACAGCCAACGGTAACGTCCGATAACGGATCCAACAGCCGTTAGACACATTGAGTAATGATGTAGCGTACAACAGGGTCTCAAACCCTCTCAATCTTCCCTTCACTTCTTTCTTTTACACTGAAGAGGGAGACATTACGACTTCCCTAATTATTATTACTACTCTACATTTTCAAAAAAACAGTGAACAGGACGCGAATGTACCACGGGGGTCTGTTCGTTGAAAATAAATGATGACGCGCGCCTCGAATCGCATTATTTCACCAGTATTTATAAGTTTCCAGCCTTCGTTCGTCACAATTAAGTCACGTGTCCTTCTCTCATGATACCTGATTGCTTCCAAATGTACCTGCATCACAATATAAGATGACAACTCATGGCTTTCTCATCCAATGGTCTCTTTTGTTCGATTACTCCCTTCACATGGTGATCACATGTCTTTTTCCCAACCTGTCCCGATCCATGATTATAATTTACCTTTTCTCCAATTACCTATCACCTTACGTCCAACTCAAAACAACGTCATCGGAATGTTCTACGCAGTGACGTCATCATTCGATTTCGGGATCGCTTTCAATGAAGAACAAAAATCAGATCTCTCCACTCAATTCTCCTCATTCTCTACTGCACTGGTCTGGCAGTTGTCTCTACACTCAAATACCGTCTGGCAGAGATCTAGAGAACCCATCCCCTTTAACTAGAGAATAAACTAAAGAGAGAGAAAACGTGTTTTCGTCACAGTCTGTCTGTCTGTCTGTGTGTCTGTCTGTCTGTCTGTCTGTCTGTCTGTCTGTCTGTCTGTCTGTCTGTCTGTCTGTCTGTCTGTCTGTCTGTCTGTCTGTCTGTCTGTCTGTCTGTCTGTATGTATATATGTCTGTCTGTGTGTCTGTCTGTATGTGTGTCTGTCTGTGTGTCTGTGTGTCTGTCTGCGTGTCTGTGTGCCTGCCTGCCTGTCTCCTGTCTGCCAGCCTGTGTGCCTGCCTGCCTGTCTGACTGCCTGCCTGTCTGTGTGTCTGTCTGTCTGTGTTTCTGTCTGTGTGTCTGTCTTTCTGTCTGTCTCTCTGTCTGTCTGTCTGACTGTCTGTCTGTCTGCCTGCCTGTCTGTGTGTCTGTCTGTCTGTCTGTCACTGTGTGTCTGTCTGTGTATCTGTGTGTCTGTGTGTCTGTCTGTCTGTGTGACTGTCAGTATGTGTGTCTGTCTGTCTGTCTATCTGCCTGTGTGTCTGTCTTTGTGTCTGTCTGTGTGTCTGTCTGTGTGTCTGTCTGTCTGTCTGTCTGTCTGTCTGCCTGTCTATGTGACTATCTGTCTGTGTGTCTGTCTTGTCTGTGTATATATCTGTCTGTCTGTCTTTGTATCTATCTGTCTGTCTGTCTGCCTGCCTGCCTGCCTACCTGCCTGCCTGCCTGTCTGCCTGTGTGTATGCTATCTGTTTGTCTGTTAGTCTGTGTATCTGTCTGTCTATTTGCCTGCCTGCCAGCATGCCTGTCTGCCTGTCTGCCTGTCTGTGTCTCTATCTATACATCTCTTTCTCACTCACTCTCTCTCTCTCTCTCTCTCTCTCTCTCTCTCTCCGTCTCCTACCCCCCCCCTCTCTCTGTCTCCTACCCCCCCCCTCTCTCTCCTCTCTCTCTCTCTCTCTCTCTCTCCTTCTCCCTCTCTCTCTCTCTCTCTCTCTCTCTCTCTCTCACACACACACACACACACACACACACACACACACACACACACGCACGAAAGATGGTACTTCGGTGAACACGTTTTAGAGATCGTTCCTGAATACAGGTACCTTGGGTCGCTATTCACCACCAAAGTCTCATTCGAAATGCTTCAATCAGACCTGTTGTTGCGGGCGAAAGCTAGTCCAACCCAAGTCTTAATATGTATAAGAAAGTTGCAATGTTTATCATCCGATGCATTTTTCAAAATGTTTGACGCCCAGGTTGCTAGCATGTTGCTATATTCCTCTGAGATCTGGGGTATTTACGACAGTACCGTCATTGAATCTGTTCATTTCGAGACATTAAAGAGATTTTTAAACCTACCTGTTATGGCACCAAACAAAATATTTAATGGAGAAACTGGAAGGTTTCCACTTCATATTAATAGGAATAATCCGATCAATTAGATAGTTGTTAAAGTACTGAGAATGGAAAATCTACGTTACCGGAACATGGTGTACAAAATTATGTTGAATTCCAACAATCAAGGAAGTTGGGCATGTAAGATCAAAGAGTTACTGTACAGATATGATTTTGGACAAGTATGGGAAAACCAGAATGTACCAAATGAGAGTGATTTCAGTATAGAGTTAAAAAGACGTATGATTTTAGACTATAAAGCCGAATAGACCATGGTCTTGAACAATAGTGATAGATACACATTTTATAGGATAATCAAACCTATCTGGATGAAAGAAAAGTATTTGTTTGCTCTAGACAAGAAACCCTTTAGAGACCTCTTCATCATGTTCCGGGTAGGATTTAGTGAATTGTACCTTCATAAACTCAGATATTACAACGATGGTTCAGATAAATTATATATAATGCCCTTCTTGCAGAGAAGAAGTTGAATGTGAAGTGCGCTTTCTCCTTGCTTGTCCAGTGTATGAAGACTTGAGACAGAGATATGCCTCAACGATCAGTAACACGTGCACAAAAGAGGAACTGGAAACCTTATTGCTCACACAGGACTTCATTACAATACGTTCATTGGCTATGCTCATGTACTGTGCATGCAAGCGTAGACAAGATACTGTACAGATTGCTGCTGCAGATAAATTGATTTTGTAAGTTGTGATAGGCCCGTGGCCTAACAAATAAAACCATTCGTTCGGTTGTTCTCTCTCTCTCTCCAATTCTTCGGATGTGTTACACGCAGTTTCAGTTGCATCTCATTACAATCACAGTTTTGATTTCTGACATTGTTTGTAATAGAGTTACATGTTTCCGCTGCACTATAAACAAATGATTCTTTGAATGTTTGTTGCTAAAATAAAGGAAGCAGGAGGAGATTATTTGTTGATGATTTCATCGAAAGTCTCAGCGTAGTGCGCGCAATTGTGAAAAGTGGAAAAGTGTTAGATGGTATAGTAAAGAGCTAGTGATCATACCTTTTTTTGATGCTGAACCAGCTTACTTCAGAAAACAGAAATTCTTTTGTAGTGGATAACCTAACATTTGGTATAATAAAGGCTGATTGTTCAAGTTGGCAGTGAATCGTTTTATGGTGGCGTTTTAACAAATACTTCCTCGCAAATGTGAAGAGCATAATTAACACGAGGGAGAATGAAAGCAAGAAGGAAAACTATTGTCTTGCCATATGATAGAAGGCGATCGCCTTCTGAGTTGTTGCTTAAAGTTTTGAAGGTGGAGGTCGCACGATTAGATCAAGTGAGATTGTACTCAATGCATACACATAACAGTGTGTAGAAGTTTACCTTGCTAACTTCAGAATTTGAAAAGGAAATTGTCAACAGAACTTTTGGAAGTGTTTTACTGTTTTTGTTTAGTGTTAATCAGCATGCAAGTTGACATACGTTTATTAGCTACAATATAATTGTTCATGTACTATGTATTTATTTGCTGCAGATCATAATTGAGAATATCATATAAACCTGTTTAACCGAGATCGCGACTGCTCATTTTGTCGACGTAGTCCTTGCGCCTATGTCGGTCACATCGTACTTGAGTAGGCGGCTTGTTTCCACGTTAACCGTTCCAGTGAAAGAGAAAAGGTAGCTAATTATCCGTAGATGTGAAATGAATCAAGTCGACTGTAGTATCTGTCTCAATGCCAGTTTTCCACTAGGATAGCTTTTATGCGTCCAGTAGCGCAAAGAACAGGGCTTCCAAACTGGCGGAAGTCCACAAAGTTACATTGTTTCTGCACACATTCCTCGACAGAGGCCCGTATGCATGAGAGAGAAGTAACGTCTTATTATGTGAGGAAGTGTCAACTATTCAAGTACAATCACTACTTAGGGATGCACGAGTCGAAAGTGGTGGTTCCTTCACTAGTAACGATGTCGCAGAACAACCAAATCCTACTGCAGCCAGGATCCATGAGTACAGCCGTAGTTGCAGCAAGTTTGGTCGCCATTGTTGTCTTTGTTTCACACAGAAAATGCTACATTTTGGGATACTTGAAACCCACCCAAAGAAATTGTAAGCTATGAACAGCGTTACTTTCTCAAAACCGTATGTTGAATGCATCGACCGGTCGTGTAAGTTCCTACATATTAAATACTATGTGGGACGACGCACCTTAGCGCCGAATCATCTGTTGACATTGCGTATGTTATGAAGGTTCTGAAAAGTGTCGAAATACCGCGACACTTTCCACCTGTTTATATCAGTCTCCTAGCTAATGCGGTCGCCTTGGTTACGGCACGTAGCCCTGGTCGCGACAGGCCTTTCACGAGTCACGTGACATCGTTTACACAGATTGGAGGCCGACTTGCCAGTTCTTTTCCCTTCTAGTTTATTCTAGAAAGCCTGTTAAAAGTATTTATGCAGGTCGCGACGAGAGACGAGAGAGCGCACACGACAGAGGTAAGGAGAGCATAAGATGAAGATAAGCAAGCCCTCCTTTCTAAGGAGAGAGTCATCTAAGGCATTGTGCCTAGAGTGAAGATGTGATGGTGATGCTGATTACGGATTGTCAAGGCTGTGTATCGAGCAGTGCGTGAATAAAGTTTTATTGAAAATGACCACATGATTTTGTGAACTTCGACTTCCCGGCGCAAGCTAGGAGAACCCCCGTATTAACAGGACGTTGCAAAAGAAACAAGCGCAGCGTGTACAAAGCTGATGCCATGAACACAATACATTCAAATTGCATTTTTGTTATGAAAACACTTTTCTGATTAAACTGAGTTTTTTTTTTACGAAGAAATGTGTGTCGACGTACGCCAGGATCTCACGAGTTTCATGGGAAAATTGCGAGCTGAGGTTGGAGCGAGAACCTAATTATGTCAACAGGAAAGATGACATCGTTCACGAGCGTGTTTGATCGTCAACAGCAACGAAGGAGACGGGACAGAATATTTAGAGACCGAACGAATCCGCTTCATTCATTCGATGATGATGAGGAAGTATACTACACATTTAGTTTTAATCGCCACGAGTGTCAGAAATTGCATATAACTTGCACGAGGACTTGCATGCAAACATATAATGCGTAATCTGTCAAAAAGCAGACGACAGCCAAAGGCGTTTGCACATGCGCACAAAAGGTAGGACTTCCGGGATTCCTCCTATCTAGTTACTACACACCTATACAGGTACAACTACAACGCAAATGTTGGTTCATGCATAACAAGTAATGTCTGATGTAATTTCTATAGCATTTCTTTTAGTAGTAAGTATTTCTCTTGAGGAGTTTTTCTTCATCATCATACATACGCGTTTTACTCGCGAAGTGCACAGGCCAAATGTCCGTATTAAATTAGCGATGTAGTAGAATGTTATTCCGTTTCGTTTTCCAAATCATATCTCGTACTTGTTCTATATTAATACTACGTTAATATAGCTCTAACTAGAGAACGGAAATAGGAAGAGGAAAAACAGTTTTCAAAACAGGGCATTATTTAATAATACCCGCGTGGCTTTTCCTGTGTCAGCCATCCGCTGTGGAGCTCCCCCTGGCGGCGTCCACGCAACATCCAGGACGCTCCTGACTGACGGAGGCGATTACGTCACTTCCTACCAGTGCCTTGGCGGATCTAGCCCTACATCCGGGGACTCCAACCTCACCTGTCCACAGAGTGGCGGTACTGCCTGGCAAGGAAGCCTGCTGCAGTGTACTGCACGTGAGTTGTAGTCATCAGTTACTTCATACTTGAGCGAAACAGAAAAGTGCGTGCGTCTGTGTGCGTGTGTGTGCGTGTGCGTGTGCGGAATTTTATTGCTTAAAAAAGAAAGAAAAAACACGACCGGAGTCTGACCAATAGTATTCTCTCAAGAAAAATAATAAAGGCCCTGAAGAGGGCCGTTTGTGGAAGGGCTGACGGCACTTGTAGGCGGTGTGGCTTTGCACTGTGGCTATGGCGTCAAGCTCGGCTTCGTAGAGCGCAGAGAGTCTGATGTTAATCTTTGGCAATGGCGTCGAGCCCAGTGTTAAACGGTGAAAGAATCAGCAAGCTTTCGGAGGGAAACTCCTTCTTCAGGCCAATTGGTGGTAAGGGACTGGCAAGGGTGGGGTTTTAAACACGGTACTTGAGGAGTTGTTCACCTCAAGTCATGGCGAAGGCCCGAGCAAAGTGCTGTCGCACGGGAAAAGCAGGGGTGGAGCAGCGTTCACGGCAGCAGACGGCCAGACCCAACTGGAGAGAGCACCAGGAATTGTGTCTCAGATTAAACTCACCGGTAGTGAGTCATGAAGCCCGTGTCCCTGTTGAGTCCAGTGGAATTCGTGCCGAACTTATCAATGAGTTTTTGCTCCACCACTCGGCGTTGTTGGAGATTGTGCAGCCTGCCCCTCAGTACGCTCACGAGCATGTCAGAGGGCGAGTGGTGGGGAAGGTTTGAAGTGCTTTCTGACAGGAAGGGGCGACGAGTTCCTGATAGTAGCTCGGTGTCACTTCATTCGTTGTCGAAGTCGTTGATCGGTCTCCCCAATGTACCATGCATCAGGGCATCCTCTGCGGCATCTAATGAGATACACTAGACCCATGGGTCAGCCCTTCCACAAAGGGCCCTCTTCAGGGCCTCTATTATTTTTCTCGAGAGAATACAATTGGTCAGGCTCAGGTCGTGCTTTTTATTTTTTATTTTTCTTGTAGCAATATAATCTAATAGTCTGACACCGGCTCACATCTGTGTTTGTGGAAGGCAAACATCTCGCCAATCCTTCAGTCGCTTCACTGGCTCCCGGTTCATCGCCGGATTGAATACACATGCTTGTGCACTGTGTTTAAGAGTGTTTCTGGCACTGCTCCTCAATACATGTCAGACCTCATAAAAAGGTACACACCATTCAGAAACCTGCGGTCATCGAAGAAGTTTTTCCTGTGTGTTCTGCAAAGAAACTTGAAGAGACATGGCTGTAGATTCTTTTCTTGTATCGCCTCAAGACTCTGGAATGTAATTCCATAAGGACTGAAAGAATTGGACAGTCTTGCAAGTGTTAAAAAGGGATTGAAAACCTGTATTTTCCTGTTTTAATCGTTGGCGCCTTGAGAATGCCTCTGCGTGACAAAAAGGCGCATTATAATGCTTATGTGTCTATTTGTGCGCGAGTGTGTGTGTTTGTGTTTGTGCATGCGCGAGTGTGTGTGTGT
>JAWQFJ010023967.1:20000-37384 GCA_034096865.1 Theodoxus fluviatilis | reverse complement strand
TCTCATGTCCCTGGGAAAGAACTGGTCATATCGGACGCATGGCAGGTTTCATGGTATTGCAGATTGTAGTTTCCCTCTCACACCCAATCATTCAAACAAAATAAATTGTCGAATAGAGGCCAAAAAACAGTTTGCACAAAGAGTTCAACTTTATTTCTACCCAAAACAGTAAAAAAAAATGTATGAACATCCTTATTTCAAAAGTTATTGACATTCAAAGACGCTACATCCTGAAAACTCAAAAAAATGCTTTTACAATTTAAGTGCATCATAAATGCGCCAAAATGTTGTTTGAATGCCACGAATGACAATTATCTTTAACATAGACTATGTACACCTTCAGAAAAGTAGTAAACTTGCAATACAAGTGTCAACATTGATCAGAATGATGGGACCAAATAAATGACGCTTCTCATATTTTGAATAATTCCGTCTTTAAGTACTGTGTAAAACTCAGAAGTCATCACTAGATAAATAAAGCATTCTAAAATAAGAAACCAAACATCTATGAATCATATCCACACAACAGATAGATTTTTGACACAACCACACAGACATGAGTGGTCCCAAACTAACCCCCACCCCCTCCCTAAATTAAAAAACGGGGTCAAACTCTCAGTTACTTTCATTGAGGAAAACAATCCAAAAATGGGCCCTTCTCATGTCAGCCTAACTTATGGCCATAGAAAAGCAATCAAAATGCATACATTCAAAGCTTTTTCTTTGCTTTAAAGGTGTACCATTTACAAGAAAACGCACGCCGAACTTGAGGCACGTTGGAAAAACAGTCAAACTTTCAACTTTCATTGAGGAAAACAATTCCAACATTCTTTCTATTTAATTTACAACTAGTTATTTACAAAAAAAAGCAAACAGAAATACCGTCTTCAAGGCTTTTTGACTCACATGCGAAGCAATAGTGAGTCTATGTACTCACCCGTTCCGGGCGTCCGAAAACTTTAACGTTGGAATTTTCTCGTAGACTATTAAGTCTATCAATACCAAATGTGGCATAATGGTGTATGATGACAAGACACACATAGTGACTTAACTTTGCTTCAAGGTCAAGGTCGCAGGGGCCATAAATGTTTTCTAAAAACAGCCATTTTTCACATTTTCTCAATTTTCTCTGAAGTTTTTGAGATTGGATACCTCACCTATATATGGTATATACAGCAAAGTAAGCCCTATCTTTTGACACCAGTTTGGCATACCTTGCTTCAAGGTCGGGGTCACAGGAGCTCTTCAAAGTTGGATTGTATACATATTTTGAAGTGACCTTGACCCTGAACTATGGAAGATAACTGTTTCAAACTTAATAATTATGTTATACTTTCATCATGAGACACATTTGGTCAAATATCATCAAGGTCAAGGTCACTTTGACCCTTATGAAATGTGACCAAAATGGGGTAGTGAACCACTAAAAGTGACCATATCTCATGGTAGAAAGTGCCAACAAGCACCATTTTGCTTCCTATGTCTTGAATTAACAGCTTTGTGTTGCATGACCTTGACCTTGGGTCAAGGCCACAGGTATTTTGGTAGGAAAAATGTGTAAAGCATTTCTTAGTGTATGCTGTCAATGCTAGGTGTAGTTGTTTGACCTTGACCTTGAGGGTCACCTGAAGGTCAAGGTCATGTAAAGGTCAAGGTCAAGCATGTGAGTCATATGGGCTTTGCCCTTCTTGTTTGACTATCAAGTGGTTGTGTTCATCCCAACATAGCAAGTGACAGGACAAAATACTAAAATTCTTTCTTTACATTGTAAGAGGGTGAGAATATGATGTAGAAACTTGTCCAGACAACTGTAATTCAACGTGTTGTCTTCCACCTCTACTTCCATATATGTGTGCCTAGATGGTAACTGCAGAGATACGTGGGGCATGTTTCGCTTGCACCCTGTCGCTGCTGTAGAGATATATGATCGTGCAGACTGCCTTTCCCCATGTGACGTTTCCTCAAGCCTTTGTGTGCGTGTTTGAGATCACACCAAATTTTATAGTTTATTCATTTAATGTACCATGTATTGTTTGTAGTATTGAATATATACATAGTGTTTACCCTTATCAACTACCCCATATATGGCAACCTGCATTCCGTGAGTTGTAAATGATAATATTAATGGAAAATGATGAATAAGTATCTGATTTAATTGGCGCCTTAAATACTTCACTTGCCATTCATTTGTCTACAAACCACTTTTGGAATCCATTCATTGGCGCAGGTTGTGCTTTGATTAACGCACTTTCCAACGGAGTGGAGTTTGCCATATGGGATTGTTGATTTAAGCCTCAAATAGTTGTTAGAAGCTGTCATGTTAACACAATTTCGCGTCCACTGGAGATCTTGTGACCAAGTTCTGCTTAGAAATTTAGCCTGCTCTCGCTGAAGCCCGCGTGATGCCTATTTAAAGCCCGTGCGCTAACGTGTTCAAGAGTCGGGGAAAGCGACGAGATCAGAGGTCTGACACAGGGAGATAAGGCCGTAGCAAGAGGTCACGGGAAGGTCAGCCAGTGGACAGTAGCTTGCCTGTATTGCTGCTGTCTGTCATCATGAATAAACTCGGAGAAGTTTATGACCAAGCCTTCCTGTTCTGCTGATCCCTTAATTGGAGGGAGTGAAGGGAGAGAGACAAGGACATCACCTCTACACCCCCTGCCGGCGCCCAGCTGGCCACACACGGCTTCATCTCTTCAAATGGCGCTGCAATAACAGGGTAACACATGGCATTCCTGCTCTCATCCGGCCCTAGAGGAACAGGGGTTGTTCTGCTAAGGGAGTAGGGAGACTGGCTGTTTCCCTATAGCTCCCGCCTGCGCAAAAAGTCACCACTACTCCCATTTTTTACAACTGGTGTCAGAAGTGGGATGAAGGTGTAAAAGCAGGACCACCACCCCCTACTTCATCTGGCGTCGTCGGCAGGATGCCAGGAGCATCTCCCTCCAAGCTCACCCTTCAAAAATGTCCAGGAGGTATGGGATGAAGTGATGATGGAAGCAGTATCTACTTTCAGAAAGAATACAATGGTTTGCAAAGAATGCAATTAATGGTTTGCTAAGGCACTTGCCCGCTCTTCCTCATCTTCACCCTTCACCTCCCTGTGACATGTGAGCTGCTGCAACAGCTGCCCTGCCTCGCCACCCCACCATGTCCGGACAATCCCGTGGGTCCTGCCGCTCTCCTCCTCTGACTGCGGCCGAGGATGCAGGTTCCCGCGGGGCGACATCGCCCCAGGCCCGGCGGGTGTGGGTCGGCCCATCCGCCTGTCCTGCCCTATTTCGGCGGCGAGGGCCAGGTGAACTTAGTGGCGGCGGTGGGGCCCGCATTGCAGGCCTACCGCTTCAAGGGCCCCGCTGCCACTAAAGTTCACCTTTCGACACCTCGACGGACCAGCTAGGATGGAGGGGGGGCTGTTCAGGGGAAATCCAGGACCCCCTGGAGGTATTTTCGGGCTAGCCTCTTCCACTCCTTCCCCTCAGGGCGTCAGGGGACTGGGGAGAGTTTGTGACAGGACTGGAGAAATTCGAGACTTATGTATGATGGAGCTGTGACTGTAGAGGCACTGCCTCGCTCCACTCGTAGCAATGTTGGCCAAGCACCCACTGGATGTGGACATGGTGCCTTTTGACTTGATTGACACTGATGTGACTTTGAGGTCACTATGAGAACTGTAAACGTGTAAAAAGTGTATTTCCTTTTTCGTGGACTGTCCTGGACTTATCAAGCTTCCGTGAGTATATATAACTCTACTGTTGCATGTTTTGGTGTTTTAGAATTTTAGATGTGTTTCAAACTGCGTATATCGCCTGTACCATTGTCAGGAAACTAGGCAAAAGGTCTGCTGTCACTTTATTGTTCTTTGGAAAAATCCAGAGTGTTCTTGTAATTTTGTATTCACTCATAGTGTAGATGCACTTCTGAAATGTGTTTGCCTTGGTCTGGTTATTACGGTGGGATTTGCAAATGATGCTTTGCTATTTTTGTGGAATTTGTAATGCCATGTGCGCATTGCTGGGTATTGTCTTCAGTAATACCATATATATCACTGTGTCGCTAGTGATTGAGGAAATTACCATGGTTGTTCATTGCTGAGGAATTTGTAATGCCATGTGCGCATTGCGGGATGAGGCTTTGCTATTTTGTGGAATTCGCAATGCTGTGTGTTCATTGCGGGGGTATTGTCTTCAGTAGAAATACCATATGTATCACTGTGTCGCTAGTGATTGAGAAAATTGCAATGGGTGTTCATTGCGGAGGAATTTGTCATGCCATGTGCGCATTCGGGGTGTTGTAGTGCTAAGCAACACCACTTTGTGTCATTGTTTGTGTGCATCTAATTGAAGGGTTAAGACCGCTTTTAGCTTGCACGGTTTGTGTGTCTAGCCATGTCGACAACACACTTGTTGAGAGGTTAAAACCGCTTCAAGTTGTTCTGTCCTACATGCTCTGTTGTCTTGGGTATGCTGCGTTTTGTAATGTGATAGTTAAATCTTGTTGCTGTCCATCAACTAGTTGAACGGTTAAGACCACTTCTAGCTTGTGTAGGGGCCTACAGATACGCACGGGTTGTTTGTTTGTTTGTCCTCAAAGTTGATAACATACTCAACTTGTAGGTAGGGTAAGACCACTTCAAGTTGTATGATTCAACGAGTTGTGTTTTATGTTATTCAGATGTAAAGGGACGCTCTGGCCGATCCTTAGAAATGTTAATCCGTATGTGTACATGTGTTTTTTTATACCTCGAGGACGAGGTACCGAAAAGGCAGGGGGGAATGTAAGAGGGTGAGAATATGATGTAGAAACTTGTCCAGACAACTGTAATTCAACGTGTTGTCTTCCACCTCTACTTCCATACATGTGTGCCTAGATGGTAACTGCAGAGATACGTGGGGCGTGTTTCGCTTGCACCCTGTCGCTGCTGTAGAGATATATGATCGCGCAGACTGCCTTTCCCCATGTGACGTTTCCTCAAGCCTTTGTGTGCGTGTTTGAGATCACACCAAATTTTAGAGTTTATTCATTTAATGTACCATGTATTGTTTGTAGTATTGAATATATACATAGTGTTTACCCGTATCAACTACCCCATATATGGCAACCTGCATTCCGTGAGTTGTAAATGATAATATTAATGGAAAATGATGAATAAGTATCTGATTTTAATTTGCGCCTTAAATACTTCACTTGCCATTCATTTGTCTACAAACCACTTTTGGAATCCATTCATTGGCGCAGGTTGTGCTTTGATTAACGCACTTTCCAACAGAGTGGAGTTTGCCATATGGGATTGTTGATTTAAGCCTCAAATAGTTGTTAGAAGCTGTCATGTTAACACAATTTCGCGTCCACTGGAGATCTTGTGACCAAGTTCTGCTTAGAAATTTAGCCTGCTCTCGCTGAAGCCCGCGTGATGCCTATTTAAAGCCCGTGCGCTAACGTGTTCAAGAGTCGGGGAAAGCGACGAGATCAGAGGTCTGACACAGGGAGATAAGGCCGTAGCGAGAGGTCACGGGAAGGTCAGCCAGTGGACAGTAGCTTGCCTGTATTGCTGCCGTCTGTCATCATGAATAAACTCGGAGAAGTTTATGACCAAGCCTTCCTGTTCTGCTGATCCCTTAATTGGAGGGAGTGAAGGGAGAGAGACAAGGACATCACCTCTACACCCCCTGCCGGCGCCCAGCTGGCCACACACGGCTTCATCTCTTCAAATGGCGCTGCAATAACAGGGTAACACATGGCATTCCTGCTCTCATCCGGCCCTAGAGGAACAGGGGTTGTTCTGCTAAGGGAGTAGGGAGACTGGCTGTTTCCCTATAGCTCCCGCCTGCGCAAAAAGTCACCACTACTCCCATCTTTTACAACATTACAACTTACACTATCTCAAAAAAGCATTCAGAAATGCATACATATGTACAAAGCTTTCTCATTAGTTTGAAAGTGTATTGTTTACATACAAGTAAACACACTATGCTCACATATTATGTACAGTTAGAAGAAACAATGTCCACGGTTGTTCATGGTCGGCTGGTGAGACTTTTGCACAAAGTCACTAAGAACACACGAAATGTCATCCACAGTTGGGAAAACATAGTATCTTCCTCTGTCTTTTGCACGCATACATTTGACACAGAACTCGTTGTCTGCCAACTCCGGGAAGGTAGGCGGTGTTGGCACAACCACTGCACGGTACCTCTCCACTTTCCCATCAGTGCTGATGAAATCCGCTGTCACGAAATCTCCAACCTGGATATTTCTCTGCTGGATGTAGTGCCGGGTTTTCACCACTGGCACCACATGGTTGGCGGTCCAGGCGGCATCCAGTGGAGCGGCATGTGTTGATGTCCACTGGATGTAGAGTGGAAAGGAGGATGGCCCATCTGGCTTGCCCACCCTGTTCTTGTGCACATTCGGGGTGGGGAAGATGGAGTGGATCTCTCTTCCAAGAACATTTGCAGCCGCCATCAGGTGCCACAGGCCCATGTCCTTGGAGTTGGCGACTGCAGCCACAACCTCACATTGGAACGCCAATTCCAGTGAGGGCACGAGGCAGAAGTCTCCGCTGGCGTTCAAAAAGGTCAGCAGATCCTGTCAAGCTCAGCAGCGAGGTAATGTGGGTGTCGGACAGCTAGCTCCATGGCAATCCTCACGCGCAGCTCTGTGTGGAAGTCCTCACTGCCAAGTGCTGCAGCACTGAGGGAGCGTGCAAGGCACTGAGGGAGCGTGCAAGGCAGTTGCCGTCCCCAAGAGTCTGCTTGGCATGGCGGTCTCGCGGCGCAGACCCAGCAGGGCGTTAACGTTCTGCAGCTTCATCCACCTAAAACAGAAAACATTTGCAAAAATAAGTAAAAAATGAACATGAAACTTGCACTATAGTATGAGACAACTATCAGTACAATAGTTCTTAATTAACACTGTTTCTTTAAACACATATACGTTGCTTACCTCATCTCTCTCAAACTCTGGTTCCATAATTTGGAAGGGAAGTGGGTAGTCGTTAGCCCTTCGTATGCCATCCTGAGCAGTTGCAGTGAAGCTGTTGGAATTTCTTTTGTGCAGAAGCAGCTCTTGCTGAAGGCGGGCGAAGAACTCCTCTCTGGGTAGGAGTGGCTCGGGCTCAGGTAGCTCTGGCGACGGCAGTTCAGGCTCAGGCGATTCAGGCTCGGTGCTTTCAGTGTCCACCTAAACACTAAAATTAGCAAAACAAATACCTGGAAAGCATACTCTTATCAAAAAAACTTTGTAAAAATAGTGTGACATGCGCAATTTTAAACAAAATTACATTGACAATGGAAATGGTTAAACTGTGCTCAGGGTAACATACCTGCAGTGGTGGAAATTGATGCACTTGAAATTGGCCCACGTAAGCTCGATGCCTGCATCCGTTGTAGTCACCTTCCCAACACGCAGAGCAAAAGCATGCCAGGGCTCTTGATTTGATCACCAGTGGAGCAACCCGGACGATGTGGTGAAACTTTGTGCAACCTGAGATGACTTTCACTGCCGTTTCTGAAACCAAACCAGCATAAAATTAATACTTTATAAGATACATGTACACATGATAGAGGGTTATTCATGTGTTCATTTTTTTTCTTCACTTATCTGAAGATGAAAAAACAATTCTACCTGGTCGATCACGCTTGATATCTTCGGACTTGACAAGAACAAAGTGTCGCTTGGACTTGGGCGTCTCCTTGGTCGGATTCTCTTGGCACCAGGTGAAGAAATCTTCTGCCCCTCTGATCTGTACTTGGCGGTACAACACTGCCGTTTCCACTGCTTTCAACACTACCCCTGTCTCACCATCTGCTTCACCTGGAAACATACATCATATTTCATAATATTTCATCAATTTATTTTCAAGATGAGTAAACTGAAGGTAATTGGTATTTAAAATGTGAAGGGACTTTGCTGCGCTAAAGTTCAATTTTTTGTTTGTTTGTTTAACGTCCAGCCGACTACGCAGAGCCATATCAAGACGGGTGAAGTTCAATGCCGTAATAATAATCGATGCTGGAGGAAGGAAACGTGCACACTAATGGCAAACAAATAGCTTCCCTTTTCCGTGCTCTGCTCCATAGTACAGGCGTTGAACTGGATGGGCATAATTCGACAGGTCTGCAAAGGTGCCTTTGTTCTTATACTGCGCTGCGCAGTTGTCGCTGAAGATGTACAGCTGGCAGTCGGGTTGCAGGACTCCTGCATCCTGGAAGTACTGGATGGTACAGGCGGTGAAGTGATGCACAGTGTTGTGGTCATGGACTATGTCGTCGGACACAAAGTCCAGGGCATGTCGGATGAGGTCCCCATCTGCAGACCGGTAGAAAGCAACCACTGGGTGGAATGAAAACTGCCTCTTGTTAAAATGCGCAGACTTGATTTCATCTTGGCAGGCACTGCTCTTGTTCTCCGCAAAGTCCATCACAACAAGAACCTAACCTGGCGTCAACTGCTCCTTCAGCTGGCGATACTGGTGATGCTGCCAGTGTGCTGTGAACAAGTGCCTGACGAAGGAGCCGGTTCTCGAAGGGGTCAACACATCGAACACCAGCTCCTCCACAAGCTCTGTGGCGGATCCGGTTTTTACAACCGGTTCTCTGGATCCTCCGCCACGGTCCCACTTGGACCATGAAATGGTGGGGTCGGCTTCCAGGATAGGTTGGAAATGGCCTCGCAGTGTTTTTTCTTGATCCCCACACTGCTGGCACACTCCCTGAACGCAGTGGGGCTTGTGGAAGGGCTCTCCGGTTTCTTTGGGACACAGCAGCATCCCCACCACAGCACGCTCATCCTCCAGCTTAATGCTGGAATCAAGTTCCAGCTTGGTGATTGCTCAGTTGATTGCCAACAATTTCACTCGGACGTTCACACAGTACACACAAAGGCACGTTTCGAGAAATGCGGTAGAAATTTTCCTCACATTTCCAGGCTTTAATTTGGTAAAGAGGGTGTAGCCCACCTTGACACCTGCGTGCTCGGCCTTGAACAGGTTGTGTGCCTGTCGCAATGTTTGTTGCATTACGTAGCCTGGGCCTTTCTTTGTAGTGTACCTCTTTGAAGGCAGCGCTCTCGAGACGTCCTCTCTCAGGTAGAACTTTTGGACCAAGTCTTTGGTCTCCTGGGGCAGGGCATCTTTTCTGGTTTTCCTTGGGCGTTTGGACTGCACCTGGAACTTTTTCTTGGCAGCTTGAAGCTTTTTCTTCAGCATGCGCTGGCCGTCGTGCTTGTTCAGCAAGATCCCAGCGCGCTTGACAGCCCAAGCTTGCTCCTCGCTCATGCTGTTGGAAGGCAGGTTCTTGACCAGCCGGGCGAACTTTGATGGCTTCTTCTTCGTCAGCTTCTGCCTGATTCTCGACAGAAGGTTGTCCTTGGCTTTCTTCACAGGGCTGCATACTTCTGGCGGAGTGCTGATGCTTTTGCTATTCTGTGCTCGTTTCTCTGCACGTTTCGCCTGCTTGCTTTCCCGGTCTTTCTTCCACCTCCACCAGGTTTTCTTTGGCGTCTCCCACTGCCGTGAACGCTGCTTCAGTTCCGCGTCGTGGCGCCTTCTTTCCGTGAACGCTGCTTCAGTTCCGCGTTGTGGCGCCTTCTTTCCGTGAACGCTGCTTCAGTTCCGCGTTGTGACGCCTTCTTTCCTCAGGCTCCATGTCACATGGGCGCTTTGATGATGGCTTGGGTGCTGCATCTGATGGAAGGCTTGCTCTCGAGGTTCTTCTTGTGGAAGGCTTGTCTTTGGCCTTCTTCTTCGCGTATTACTCTTGCCAGCGCTTCCTGAAAACAACCAATAAATAAATAAATAAATAAATAAATATCAACGAAATGACTATACTAATGTGTCAAGTACAAATTTACAAAACTGTGAAAAAATGCTTCATGGGTTCCATTTTATTTGTATAGTAACAACATCATACTTTTCCCCCCTTTGTTCATATTAAATATCTACATGCCACGTTTACACATACCTTTCTTTGTCCTTGAAGTTTTCAATTTCTTGGAGCAGGCCACGGGTTTGCGGCTCAGTTGCCCACTTGGTCTTTCTGGCCTCTCTGTTCCGCTTGCTCCTCTCTCTGTCTTTGTCAAGCATCTCATGATATTTCTCTGGATCATTCTCCTTCAGCTTTTCACGGTAGCGCTTAGACGACATGGTGCCTGTAACACAAAAATGCATTTCTTTCAACTACCAGACACTGTCACACACATTTTATTTTATTTTTTCCTTGGGTGAAAATTGCTGTCTTAACTCATTCAAGACGCAGAATTTCTAGTACGTCTGTCCCCTGAAATCGCAGGAAAATGGACCAAGTTTGAAAAATCGTAGTAAAATAAATACTGTAGCTGAAAAGCTGAACTTGGTATGGCTAGAAAGGTCTTTCTTTGCCAAAACTAGCCAAATGCTGCACTTTGTCAAGCTAAGAAAACACTACACTTGCCATGACAGTAAGTAGAGCCGCCATCGCTGTTTTTTTCACGCCTCGTAGAGCATTGCTGATAAAGGTTATGGTCTGGCCGGGAAAGATCTAAAGCTTGCAAACTATAGTACAGAGACGAATTCAAGACTAGACTAGTTCCCTAAACCATATTTTCCTTGTTGTAAGGGGGCAAAACTATGCTAATGTGGTAGACTCATATGAGCCTACGCGTCGCGAATGAGTTAACTTGCTTTTAACATTAAAAAAAGTCATGAATGTTTTTAAAAATAACATGATGTCATATCAGTTCAAATCAAAGCTGCAGCATCTAACCCTCAAGACTAACAACTATGATCACTGGCCACTGTCTGTCAAAAAACCTCCATTCGCCATTGCTGTCTGTACAGCGTTTCTACGATCGCCAAGTCAGTCTGTCATTGAAGGTAACATTCGATATTTCCGTCTGTACGGGCCGCCAACGTTCGGCAGACTTTTGTACTGTTACCCACAAACTGTCAGTGTACTCAATGGAACGTCAAAAATAAACGTTTATAAGATTGGGAGACGAAGGGTAAACGTCCTAGCGATTGAAATTCAGCACACAAAGTCGTAAATCCCTCACTTACCGAAGATAACGCTGATAATCCGTGTGTATGCGTCGCTTTGTCGAACGTTGCTCACAGACACCACAAAACTTGATGAAGAGGCGCTAAAACGAAGAAGTTATCACTCTCTGCTAGGTATCTCGATCCCTTTCCTAGATTCAAACAAGTTGAAGTGGTGTCAACGTCACGTCCGGGTCAATGCTTGGCGATTTCTGTAAAAAACGAAGATTGTCGAACATGGACTTCAGCTGACCGACATTGTTCGGGTCACAATGAAAATCTTAAACCTTTGCGATATTTTAATTCTGTTGCTAATGTATAGGCTTTTCAAAGAAGATAATCACACAAAATAATGTTGACAAGCAAAAATAACTAAGAAAAAAGCATGCGTCATGTAAAAGTAGGCCTTGGAACACATGCCCAGCACATGGGTTTTTTCCGACAGACTGTTTCCGCTTGGCGAATGAAAATTTTCCATTCAGTTCTTATGTTCAAACTTCGTTTTTTAAATTTATTTTATTGACTCAAAGTCTAAGTTTGAGTATTAATTGAGTTTAAAATCCCATTGTTATGAATTTTTTGTGTTATTTTCGTGTCTTCGTTCAAACTTTGAAATGGGGTCAACCAAGCAGAAGGAAATGCTGTCTGTGAAGATTCACACGATCGCTTCCAAAAACTCGCTCAAACAAATACACAAACTCAAAATATTTCACTTTTATTTTTCAATTTGTATTGCAATTAGAGTACTTATGCATAGAAAGTAAACAAAATCATGAAAATCAACACTGAGAACAAGTAAATTGAAGTCGAAATTTACACACACTAAGGAAGCTGAATACCATGAAACCAGCCCGCACTCTCCAGGAAGCCAGTTTCGCATTCACCTGTAGATGAAGAACTGTGTGGCGAGGTCACCGAGTATGTGGATTCCCTCATGATGGGCAAGCCGGTGACTCCAAAGCGTCTGGAAGCTCTATGTGCAGCCACTGTGCGTGACGCGGAGCTCCTGCAGGTGATCAACTACACACTAAATGGTTGGCCGTCCGCGGTAGCTGAGCAGGTCAGGCCATACCAGCTGGTTCAGGGAGAGCTCTGACTAGTTGATGGTCTGTTGGTCTATGGCGATCGCATCGTTGTCCCTTCCAGCAAGAGGAAGTACATTCTTCAGAAGCTTCACGAGACTCACCAGGGACTGAACAAGTGCAGGCAGAATGCACAGGCTACAGTGTGGTGGCCAGGGCTTGGCAAACAGCTGAAAAAACTTGTCAACTCGTGCAGAGTGTGCAGAGAAGAACGACCAGCCCAGAAACATGAACCACTCCGTTCTTCAGAGTTGCTGCAACGCCCATGGCAGCAACTGGGGGCAGACATGTGTTCATACCAGGGAAAGAACTTTCTGGTAGTGACAGATTACTATTCCAGACGGCTGGAGGTTCGCCAGCTCCACTCTACCACAGCCAGCGCCGTCATCAACAAGTTTCGTCTGATCTTCGCAACGCATGGCATCCCTGAGGTTATAATCTCAGACAATGGCCCTCAATTCCAGTGTCGCCAGTTCAAGGACTTCGCAGAAGAGTACGACTTCCAACATCGTACTAGCAGTCCAGGGTTCCCGCAGGCAAACGGCGGAGCGGAGGCTGCAGTCAAGATTACAAAGAAGATACTGAAGCAGGCAAATCCTGATCTAGCGTTGTTGAACTACCGAAACACGCCACATTCCAGTACAGGCGTGAGCCCAGCCGTCGCCCTTACGGGGAGGTCTCTCAGGACCAAGGTCCCTACCCAATGTTGCTGTTTCTAACGTAATTTGGTCAACTATAGTTCTGGTTTAATTAGAATAGCTTAAATATATCATATTCAAGAAGGGGATAACGATATATATGAGTGAGTCTCTGAACGTCAAATGGGCAACTGGTACATTTTTAAAATGGTATTTACACCAACAACTAATTAACCTACATGTTTCTTTTGCAGGTGTGTAAAGACACAAATATACAAATAGATAGTTTTTATGCAGTTTCCATTGTTACTGTTTGTGCGAGAGTGAATGACATGACGGCGGGAGGCATCAACCCAGCAGACTGGGAAACGGTGGCCGCTGACCGCAACAGCTGGAGACACGCCGTCAAGACTGGCATCCAGGCCAGCGAGAGGAGGAGACGGGAGCAGTGGGAGAAGAGGAGAGAACGCAGACGACAGAGGATAGCGTTGGCATCTACAGAGCCACGCCAAGACTTCACTTGCGACAAGTGCAACAGAGCATGCGGCTCAAGGATCGGGCTCTACAGCCACAGAGTACGCTGCCGCTCAACCCCGGACTGACCAAACCTGGCGCACACTCCATAGTCTCACGAGACTGACGGATGCCAACAATGTAAAAAAAACAATGTTTGTGCGAGAGTGAATAAATAGATTGAAAGGTAAAATTTCCAGGAAAACAGAGACTTCAAAATGTTACACGACAGACAGTGCCTCACATTACCTAAAATAACAGGAACATAATCGCTCTTAAACTAAAATCCAATTGTTGTTTCAGGAAATAAAGTGTTGTCTTCAATAATTTGCCAGATATCAGGATTTCCATTTTTATATTCTTTGACTTTGAACGCGAGAAACTTCGTGAAATTGGACGTAACAGACTTTGTCATCAGCAGAGTAAACAAACCTAAAACTGCTACCGGCAAACCACTGAATTATTTTCACTAAAACTTTCCATGGGTTGTGTATTGCAACAAAGAGTTAGTGTGTGAAATATAACAAGTTAGAATGCTTTTATTCACAACTGCCACCGACTTCTATTTTTGGCAAAAATCCTTGGTCATTTCGATCGTTTTGCTTTTTTTCAAATTTATCCCAAAAAATGTGTGATTCCGACATTTCTTCGATCCGCAATTTATAACCGCAACAAACCAGTTTACACCGGATGTAGTGCCGCCATGTTCAATTTTCAACATGGAGATTCCAAAACGTGGTAAGTGTTCGAATGTTTCTCCTTTGGTTTTCTTTTTGGTTACGTCCAAGAGATTGTTCGTCCGTACCCTGTTCTGGGTATGTTTATCAATGCTTTTAGGAGCCTTTTTGAGCCGAAATGAACGATTCACGGTTTAAATATTTGCTTTTCAACAAGACGTGTGTACGATGTCAAGTTTGGGCTGAGTAGATTGCAACAGCTTTAGTTTGACTATCAAAAATGTCATGGATGACAAAGGACTATCCTTTGTCATAATTACGCCTGTACCAGGGTGGGCTACACGAGCACTGTTATGGTTGAGTTATTGTTTTGCACCTTGTAGGATCATTTCTTTGATCAAGTTAAGATACATGTATTATTTAGATAAATTTAAAAAGGGCACTTCACAATTTCCGTTTGCTGTATGCCTAATGTTGCAATTTGATGCTTTTCTTGTTCATAGTTTGCTTATTGTGCTCCAGACTTGCAATTTAGAAAAAAAAGGAAAAAAGGTTTGATTACTAAGTTTCTCCAGGATTTTTTTCTCCATTACTTTAAAATCCTTGATTGTGACAATCCCATGATCCTGAATGTTATGTGTACATGTATAGGCATGTCAATACACTCTGAGAATAATTTTGATGAACTGAACATTCTTTTTTTTTGCTTGCTTGCAGAACTTGGGAAGCCAAAGCCATGCAGACTTTCCCCAACAATGATGAGATGAGAGATGAGATGTAGAGTGGTGGTGGAGATGGCACTTCATGCTGCAAAATATCTCACTCCAGGTATGCAACATTCTTTTTTATTGCTGTTTATGCATTAGTCTACTGTATGGGGAGTCATGATTATTGCCTACTAGCTTTGTATTTGTAAAGAATGTCATTTTCTTTTGGTTCTATACTCAATTTATACATGTTTATAACATTTATTTTGCAGGGAACTTCGGACTGGATCAACTGTCACTGCAGACGCTGGCCTCCGTCAGTGACCAGATGGCAGACCTGTCGCCCGAAGGTATTCAGGACACCTTCAAACAGGAGTGCCTCGCCTGCATCCCATTGGCTTCCTTCATTGGCCTCTGGCAAGTGTGTGTTGCAGCCGAAGTCTGCAGCATCTTTCCCCAGCTTGGGTGGCCACAGAACAGACAACTCATGAACAGAGTGGTAGCACCCCTTTGCACCCCATCTGATGTCTCAGTCCACCTGATGTGGTCATCTGACAGGAACGATCAGGTGGCTGAGCATTGGGTGGCAAACCATGTGTTGCCGCTAGTGCCTGACGCCACGTTTGACACTGGCTTTGTCCAGAGCCCCTCCCGTCCTCACCCTGACAAGCCGAACACAGCTTTTGCTCAAACCTCCTCTGATCCTCAGGGCCCCATCTTGCCTGCCATTGGTGACCTCCATTTCGTGCGATGGGTCAGGGACAAGAAAATGTATGTGTGCGAGGTGCTGGACCTTGACCTAGATGGCTTCAGCTCTTTCGTACATCTGGACTTCATGGCAAAGTCTGGACATCTATACTATTGGCCCAGGTCCAAGGACAGGTCATGGGAACCAATGGACTGTGTGCTGGAGAGAGTCAGCGCCAAGCTAGACGAGAAGCACAGCACTAACAGAGTGCAGTATTTCAATGTGGAGTAGTGTTGGTTTTGTGTGTGTGTGTGTGTAAATAGTTGTATTTATCACGTTCATGTTGTGTGCATGGTGTTGTATGTTGCACATTGATCTGCTCATTAGAAATGTGTATACATGTGTTAAATGTTCTGTATTATTATAATTATTACTTTCAGTCAGTATCAATCAGTATTGCTCCTCTGTATGATAATGAAACAGTGTGCTTTAAGTACTTGTGTGCTCGTTTTTGTGTGTGTATTTCATGATACTTTTCACAGTATTAGTAAAGAAGATTTTTGCAGATGCAAAGTAATCTTGTGCTTGTTTGTTTGACTTCGGAATTCAAATTCCTCATCAAAAGCTTGTTGGAGGTATGCGTGTAACGAATGACACATGATTTTTTAAATAGCTCTAAAATCAAAGTTCTTTTGCCAATGAGGTTGATATTTGCCACATTAACATTAAAGACATTTCTTTTCAAGTTGTAAGTGTTATTTTGCCTGTATCTAAGTTTTACATACAAAGAGAGAAAAAAACACATTGCAGCTGTACGCGTGTAACGGATGACAAAGTAATATTTAACCTTGTACCCTTTTTATTTATTTATTTTTTAAATTTCTTTCTCTTTATGTTAACACATTCTGTTAATGTGTGTTTGAAACACAAATCATCTCATTTGTTGTTTTTGATTGCAAGAAAAGTGGTCATTTACTTTGTCATCCGTTACACGCGTACCACACCAACTTTTGAACTTTACACAGCTCCTAAACACACATTTCTCAATAAACTATCTTTTTGACTTAGGTACACACAGGTAAAGTGTCAGTCTTTATAATAATACCAAAATAGTGACAATTCAAGCACTTTTTTGAAACTGGGTTCGTGTAACACTTTTGCCACCACGTTTAGAGACTTACTCATATGCTCATTTCGAAGCCATTAAGGCCAATTCGGTAAATAGCATGACCCGAAGATTTGATCGAGACAGGGGTGAACCTTTGCGCTTCGGCTTATGTTGGATGGGATATATTCTGTTCTAATCCTGGAGCTTTGTATAACCGTGCTCTACTCAAAATCTCAGAACTACCATCACGACAGGCAAGCTGTGTAATGAGATGGTAAGGTATATAAGCATCATCCTCGCAATGAAGCGTTACTGTACGTCTATTCTCACTCAACCCTCACGCTCCCTCCCAAAATTTGCTTCATGAAGCCTAGAAATGAATAAACTTATGTTAAACAGGCGCTTTGAGCCTCACTGTGTGGGAGTATTGCGCGGTATAAAAGTGATCTATTATTATTATTATTATTATTATTATTATTATTAAACAACAGTAATGTTCAATTTAAAATGCAGATCTGAGACTCACCCCCGCGCAGACTCCTGTGTTTTTATTAAGCTGGTTGAGATTTAGCTGATCGTGTGGCCAGCAGCACGCCTTGATCCAAGCCATGGCATCGGCTCTTCTGCTTTTTACAGAGGGAAATTGATGCAATTTGCCTCCTACTATTTTATCGGGATATCGTTGATCACCAGAGCATGTGAACAACCATTTTGTTGTGGTTGTGCGATAGGCTAGTACCTAAGCGAAAACGCGTGATGGAGTCAAAGAGACGCTGCTTCCAGATAGTGCCGTATTTGTGATACTAGTGTGAGCCAGAGAAGTCCGCACTAAAAATAGACTAGTTCCGCGTCAGCGATTGGCTAAGCCCAGCGACCGCGTGGGCCGTGTGGATGGGCTAATACTGATCGACATCGATGCCCATTGTCGAGATATCACTTTCCCCTAGAATGCAATAA
>JAWQFJ010023967.1:0-15000 GCA_034096865.1 Theodoxus fluviatilis | reverse complement strand
ATTTTTGTTACTTTTATTTTTGAACTTATAAATTTTTTCGCTTTTTTTTCTATTGCGGGGGGCCGCTATTGCGGGATTTATTTTGGTAAAAAATTCTTAAGGCCATTTTGATTCTTTTGTCCTAAAACGCATAAAAAAACCATATAATGTTTGTTACTTTTTTTTTTGAAAAAAAATCCCGCAATAGCGGCCCCCCGCAATAGAAGAGCGAAAAAATTTATAAGTTAAAAAAAAAAGTAACAAAAATTTTATGGTTTTTAGGCGTTTTAGGACAAAAGAATCAAAATTGTCTTAAGAACTTTTGTTACCAAAAAAATCCCGCAATAGCGGCCCTCCGCAATAGCGGCCCCTCCCCGATTGTATGCTTCGGTTTGTTTTTCGGCAGCACTTCATGTTTTGATGGATTCACAGTCCTAGTCTTGTCTTCTCTGCTTCACCGCTCCATCTGCTTAATTCCGTGTCTTGATACCGTCGTTCTACAGGAAGTTTAAAACATGGACAATAGAAAGTTATTGATTTGCTCTGGACAGAAAGTATTTACGTGACGTCTACATTCAGTTTAGAACTGGTTTCAGCTAGTTCTGTCACAATAATAGATATACAGATAGAGCGGAAGATAACTTGTACATCTGTCCTGCTTGTAGGGAGACTTTTGAATGTGAAATTCATATCCTATGTGCTTGTCCATTGTAGGAAGACATTAGACAGAAGTATTTTTCATTTGATTTCGCTTCGGAAATAAGAAGCGCTGATGTTCTATCAACTCAGGATTGTACACAAATAAGAGCACTGGCAGTTTATCTATACCATGCGTTTAAGGGAAGACAAGAGGCGCTTGAGACTGATTTTTCCTCTGCCGACGCAGTATGATCACTACTTATGTTGTGACAGGCTGGTGGCCTAACAAATAAACAGTTAGATCAGTTCAGTTTTCTCTCTCTCTCTCTCTCTCTCTCTCTCTCTCTCTCTCTCTCTCTCTCTCTCTCTCTCTCTCTCTCTCTCTCTATCCACTCTCTCCCTCTCCACTCCCTCTCTCTCTCCACTCTCTCCCTCTCCACTCTCTCTCTCTCCACTCTCTCTCTCTCTGTCTCTCTCTCTCTCTCTCTCTCTCTCTCTCTCTCTCTCTCTCTCTTCTCTCTTTCCACTCTCTCTCCACTCTCCCTCTCTCCATTCTCTCTCTCTCTCTCTCTCCATCTATCTCTCTCTCCACTCTCTCTCTCCTCTCTATCTACTCTCTCTCCCTCCACTCTCCCTATCTCCATTCACTCTCTCTCCTCTCTCTCTCTCTCTCACTCTCTCTCTCTCTCTCTCTCTCTTTCTCTCTCTCTCTACTCACTATCTCTCCCCCCCTCTCTCTCTCTCACTCCTTCTCTTTCTCCTTCTCTCTCTCTCTCTCTCTCTCTCTCTCTCTCTCTTCTCTCTCTCTCCTTCTCTCTCTCTCCTTCTCTCTCTCCTCTCTCTCTCTCCTTCTCTCTCTCTCCTTTTCTTTCTCTGTCTCTCTGTCTCTCTCTCTCTCTCTCTCTCTCTCTCTCTCTCTCTCTCTGTTACCATGTTCATCTACTATGCCATGACGTAAACGTTGGCAACATGTTGAAGATTAATATGGATACAATATTATATATATTACTAGGTATTGTATGTCTGTATACACCACTCGTAGATGGATAGAGGCCACCTGTTACCACACTCAGTTTCAATTGTTTTCGATAGGTAGTTTGTTTTGTGACAAATTGTCGATTTTCCCCAACTTCAACTTATTATAAATTGTGACGGGCCTCTGGCCTAACAATAAAGAAGTCAAAGTCTCTCTCTTTCTCTATATCTTTCTCTCTCTGTCTCTCTCTCTGTCTCTCTCTCTGTCTCTCTCTCTGTCTCTCTCTTTCTGTCTCTCTCTCTTTCTCTCTCTCTCCACTCTCTCTCTCTCTCTCTCTCTCTCTCTCTCTCATTCTCATGAGATATTGGATGACCCTCAACAGGGCTGTTTAGTGCAAGCGTTCTCTCTCGTGTTCGCTCAGGAAGGTGAAGGTAGTCGAGCTTGGCAACGTCTCGCGGTTGTTTGAGCGTGGTGGGTGGCTTGGTGGCTTGGTGGCTTGGTTCCAGCATGGGAAAACATCAGCAACGCAAAACAGTCTTCCAACATGCGTGGGGCTGAGCAACGTGACACGCCATGTTCACTGAGGGAAACGTATCATTTACGCCTGAAATATCATCCACAAGTGCTTCTGCCGAAGCCATTTTTACAGCGAACGATCCCTTGTGACAAACAACATGGAACCTGTCAGACCAGCGTCCCGTGCCTTGCCGGACATCATGCAGTTTTTGAGTTTAAATTGTTTGGGTTCATAGTGTTTGGGTTCTCATTGTTTGGGTTCACAGTGGTTGGGTTCACAGTGTTTGAAATCACAGTGTTTGGGTTCACATTGTTTGAGTTCACAGTGTCTGGGTTCATGGTGTTTGGGTTCGTCAAGCAACAGGAAATAAGAAAGATCCTGGCATGACTGGGTTTTGAACCAGGGTCCTCTGGGTTGGTGGGCCGGTGCGTTACCACTGGGCCAACGGCACTTTTGTTAGAGAACTCAAGATATGTCCTTTAGATTTTTCTAAGAGTTTTCCTTGAATGGTCTAGAACAGGAACTTGTCATTACCCAGAGTTCTCCCTCTTCCTGTAGAACACTTTTCCTCTGACTGTCGGAGAGAGAGGAGGTCCCCAGAAGTTCTCTCTTCTACCTGGAGGCATCTGTGAAGGAATTATTTTCTTCCTCATGCGGGCACTATTGTATTCCAAGCTTGGAATCGTGGTGAATTTCATTTCTTGGTGAATGGAATTAGGAATTGAGACGTTTGGGCTGGATTCACACAGGTGGACCCAACTTGCGTTGGACTGCACCTGCCTTGCTGTTACCACACGGGTGTTGATGGATGATCTGGGCCACGGACCTTGACCTTGGGCCAAGGCTGAGCGGGAGGTGGAACGAGTGCACAGTCATGTGGGCGTCGCTAACTGAAACCGGTGCGCATCATCGACCACAGCTCAGAGGTTCTGGACTTTAAGGGAAGTGACCACGTATCGTTAGTTAAAACCCGCCCGTTCATCAACAGTCCTAGTAGAAATCCTCAGCAGCCAACTGGATCTTAAAGGATTCAAAGACTCCTTCTAAGAAGACAGTGTATTTACGAGGGGTTTTGACTCTGAACTTCAGAGTTCTATGATTGTGGGACAGACTGGATAAAAATCAGGACACTTTGACCAGTTAAGTTAAATCCTTCTGTTTTTATGTTCTTTAATTGGCCTAATTAGATGATGACGTCATCTTAGGTTGTGATGTAATTTTTTTTTTAAGTTTTCATGTACTCTACTTGTTAGATTAAATTGTCTCGCCTTATTCAGTTTTGATTCAAGAACTGTGTTAGAAATATATATATATATATATATATATATATATATATATATATATATATATATATATATATATATATATATATATATATATTGGAGAAAGGGTGAAGCATTTATTTTGAGGGTTTGATCTCGTCATCTGAACATTGACAAGGAGGCTCTAATAAAGAAAAGGAAAAGTCAATTTGATTTCTGTTATTATTTTATTTAATATTGGTTCAGACCACTTTCGCTACACTTTAGATTGTGTAAGGTAACGGTGGTGAGAGTATAATGATGTCATGGTTGTGTTTGTCTTAATGTAATAAATCTCTTGTTTAGTTCCTCTTAAATTGTGTTAATATCTTGTCAGAAGTGGATGAATGTCTTTGAGTGATTGCATGCGTGCATCAAAATCAACCAAAGCAAATCCGGTCTATCATTTCGGATTAAAAGAACTCAAGGATCAGTAGCTGTGATCCCGATCTCAGTTGTTGGTCGTGACAGGGTTCACAATGTTTAGGTTCACGGTGTTTGGGTTCACAGTGTTTGAGTTCACAGTGTTTGAGTTCACAATGTTTAGGTTCACGGTGTTTGGGTTCACAGTGTTTGAGTTCACAGTGTTTGGGTGCACAATGTTTGGGCTCACAGTATTCGGTTTCACAATGTTTGTGTTCACAGTGTTTGTGTTCACAGTGTTTGGGTTCACATTGTTTGGGTTCACGGTGTTTGGGTTCACAGTGTTTGTGTTCACAGTGTTTGAGTTCACAGTGTTTTGGTTTACAGTGTTTGGGTTCATAGTGTTCGGGTTCACAGTGTTTGTGTTCACAGTGTTTGGGTTCACATTGTTTGGGTTCACGGTGTTTGGGTTCACGGTGTTTGTGTTCACAGTGTTTGAGTTCACAGTGTTTTGGTTTACAGTGTTTGGGTTCACAGTGCTTGGGTTCACGGTGTTTGGGTTCACAGTGTTTGGGTTCACAGTGTTTAGGTTCACAGTGTTTAGGTTCCCAGTGTTTGAGTTCACAGTGTTTGGTTTTACAGTGTTTGGGTTCATGTTGTTTGGGTTCACGGTGCTTGGGTTCACGGTGTTTGGGTTCACAGTGTTTGGGTTCACAGTGTTTAGGTTCACAGTGTTTGGGTTCACGGTGTTTGGGTTCACAGTGTTTGGGTTCACAGTGCTTGGGTTCACGGTGTTTGGGTTCACAGTGTTTAGGTTCACAGTGTTTGGTTTCACAGTGTTTGAGTTCACAGTGTTTGGGTTCACAGTGTTTGGGTTCACAGTGTTTGAGTTCACAGTGTTTGGGTTCACAGTGTTTGGGTTCACAGTGTTTGGTTTCACAGTGTTTGAGTTCATGGTGTTTGGGTGCACAATGTTTGGGCTCACAGTGTTCGGTTTCACAATGTTTGTGTTCACAGTGTTTGTGTTCACAGTGTTTGGGTTCACATTGTTTGGGTTCACGGTGTTTGGGTTCGCAGTGTTTGGGTTCACGGTGTTTGGGTTCACAGTGTTTGGGTTCACAGTGTTTGGGTTCACAGTGTTTGGGTTCACGGTGTTTGTGTTCGCAGTGTTTAGGTTCACAGTGTTTAGGTTCACAGTGTTTAGGTTCACAGTGTTTGGGTTCACAGTGTTTGGGTTCACGGTGTTTGAGTTCGCAGTGTTTAGGTTCACAGTGTTTAGGTTCACAGTGTTTAGGTTCACAGTGTTTAGGTTCACAGTGTTTAGGTTCACAGTGTTTGGGTTCACATTGTTTGGGTTCGCAGTGTTTGGGTTCACGGTGTTTGGGTTCACGGTGTTTGGGTTCACGGTGTTTGGGTTCACAGTGTTTGGGTTCACAGTGTTTGAGTTCACAGTGTTTGGGTTCCCAGTGTTTGAGTTCACAGTGTTTGAGTTCACAGTGTTTGAGTTCACAGTGTTTGGGTTCACAGTGTTTGGGTGCACAATGTTTGGGCTCACAGTATTCGGTTTCACAATGTTTGTGTTCACAGTGTTTGTGTTCACAGTGTTTGGGTTCACATTGTTTGGGTTCACGGTGTTTGGGTTCACATTGTTTGGGTTCTCAGTGTTTGAGTTCACAGTGTTTGAGTTCACAGTGTTTGGGTTCCCAGTGTTTGAGTTCACGGTGTTTGGGTTCACGGTGTTTGGGTTCACAGTGTTTGGGTTCACGGTGTTTGGGTTCACAGTGTTTGGGTTCACAGTGTTTGGGTTCACAGTGTTTGGGTTCACAGTGTTTGGGTTCACGGTGTTTGGGTTCACGGTGTTTGGGTTCACAGTGTTTGGGTTCACAGTGTTTGGGTTCACGGTGTTTGGGTTCACGGTGTTTGGGTTCACAGTGTTTGGGTTCACAGTGTTTGGATTCACAGTGTTTGGGTTCACGGTGTTTGGGTTCACAGTGTTTAGGTTCACGGTGTTTGGGTTCACAGTGTTTGGGTTCACAGTGTTTGGGTTCACAGTGTTTGGGTTCACAGTTTTGGGGACCTTTCGTTGTAAAAATGGCTTCGGCAGAAGCACTTGTGGATGATATTTCAGGCGTAAATGATACTTTTCCCTCAGTGAACATGGCGTGTCACGTTGCTCAGCCCCACGCATGTTGGAAGACTGTTTTGCGTTGCTGATGTTTTCCCATGCTGGAACTGACGTCATGTCTGGTGTCCAGGGAAGCAGTATTGTGCAGGCAAACACTGTGAGCCCAAACACTGCATGTACATGGAGACAAGGCACGGATTCCTGGGCTGATACTTTCAATGTTATTTTTACAAGGGACAGCTCGTTGTTAACATTTCATCAGCAGAAGAACTCCTGGATATATGTGACCCATTTCTTGAAATCAGTCTTACCTCGCAACCGGCACAGCTGTGGTACACATGAAATACAGTGGTGAGGGTCAACCTGAGTGAAATTGAGATTTGGTCAACAATGAATTCTTCAAACACTTTTCTATCGTTTGGTATCGTTTTGCTTTATCAAAGGTGATTGTAAGTGGGTGATATAATTAATTACAGTTAATTATAGTTGTCAATTATGATTATAAACACACCCAAATGGACCATTTTTGAGCAAACAGAAACACCCTTGCAGAACCCCTACATATCGTATGTGTACCGAACCGGCTGCGCCTGGACTCTCGCGGGCTTTGCTTTCCATGTGTGTTTGACACCCTGTGAGCCAGCCAGCCTCAGGAAACGTGAGGTAAACAATCGTTTGATTTAATGGCTACAGATCTAAACTTGTCTCACAAACAAAAAAGGAAGCCACTCACTTGTAGCTTTCGATCCTCATCCATCTACAGCCAATCAGATAATACTTTGCTCAAACTTTAGCCTCTAGGTAGTTACCAAGCAAAGGTATGCGCTACCCCATTGGATGAGAGCTGTCACGTGGTAGCTTTTTCCGGGCAAAGCGAATATTTCTTTCCGTTTGGTTGCTTTCATTGAAAAAGAAACATGGATAAGAATGTGCGAATTGCTTCTCTGTTAAACACGTGTAGATCAGGTATACCTGCTGCTGATCAGAAAGAACTGGGTGAACTGGTTACAAATTATTTTGTTTCCAATTTGTTGGATGATTCTCTGCGTGATGATTGTGAATCGGAATGTGAAACATCGCCGTCGGAGAGGAAGGAGGAAGAAAGTGATGGAGAAATCGACACTACCTTGGTGAATGTAAAAACTATTCAAGGTGCAGGACATTGTGACACTGCCATGGATGTTGACACTGTGCCTGGTGACGAGGGATTACTAGGCCTTGTCAGAGTTCGATCTTGCAAGGTCAATGGCCACGGATGCAAGCACATCAAAGTGCCGTCACCAGCATTGGGGGACACGTCGTGGATGCATCACTCAGTTTTCACCTGAGGAAATTGTCGCTTTGAGACTGTCACTTCAAGACATGGATAGAGGCAGACCTAAATCCTCGATTTTTCTCATCTTTGTATTCAGTAGTATCATTGTTGCAAGTTTTAAACTCTTTACACTGGTACTTGGTCATAATGGTAGCTAACATTTACCATAAATTGCAATTCCCTGAGTTTTATATGTCTTTATCTTACTGTTTTGTTTGCTGTAGATGCTAAAGAATGGATGATTCTTGGTATTCTATCATCCTGCATGAGAAATGGACCCATGCTGTGTATGTTCTGACCATAGATATGTATGCTGTAATATAACCAATTTGAGGCACAGTTAAAAACGGTATTGAGGTTGATTGTTAAATAAATTGATGTGTTCAGACAGTAACATTCTGACTTTATTTCCTCCTTTTCCAAGGTTAACGTCTCTCCTTTCTTGTCGACTTGTGTATGTTTCCTTGCTGTCCTCTCCTATTATGCCAGACTTATTCATTTTGAATACAAACTTATTTTACCTACACCTACATTTTAGATTGTGTTTCCGAGTAAGAAAACAACTAAAAATAGACTTCTTCTGTAAAAAAAAAATATTTTTTTTCGGGGTGGGTTGGTGGGGGATGGGGGGTGTACAGGACATCCAGAATACTTGCAGGAGACTTTCTATATGCATTTTAAACCATTTTAACCACATAATTTGACAAATTCAAAGTATTGAGTACCTTTTAGCCATTGTGTGACGTTCACCCCCTACTGTCATTGTTTTTTGTTTGTTTGTGTTTGTGTTTGTTTGTGTTTTTTCCAAAAAGATTCGGTAATTCTAAGACCCCGTTGCTAAGGAGAAATTGTGGGACAGTGTACACAAACTTCTAAGTCTGTTTTCTCTGAAAGGCTTGCGATGGAGATGTTGACTTCAAACTGCCATAACTTCTACCATTTTTGAGCTACAACAATCATTCTGGTATCAACATAATCAGCAAACATTGTTGTGTTTGGAAATGTAATAATCTCAACAACTTCAAAATCTACCTTAAGACTGATTTGGTGGTGCGGGGTCACATATTTCCCGGACTGGAGAAGAGCCTCCCCAGGGAAAAATCGGGATGTCATACTGCTTGAACACATTAATATTTCAGAAAACCGCCAATCGTGCCACTAATGGACATGTAATGCATTAGACAGGGGCTGGCGTCATGTTTGGTGTCTGGGCAACCGAAATTGCGCAGCCCTCCTCACATCACGTGACTTAGGGGGAGAGAACTGTCGCTCTCAAGCTGCTCAGTCGTCAGCAACCTCGTAGCAGCGTGCAGCAGCAGCGCCTCTGGTGCCGAGAGGCCATATTCCCTCTTGGCCCGACTGCCTCCCGTTCCTCCATGACTGAGCAGGTCTTGTTGCTGTGGATGGCCTTTCTCGTGCCTGCCCAAGGTGGGTAATTGCATTCGATGCATTTTACTGAGGAAATTCACAGTCTTCAAAAAAACCTAGTAACTTAAGGAAAGGTTTTATATTCTGTACAGATAGCAATGTATGATGTATGTATAGAGCATATAACTTCATTACCTTCATTCTTCCCAAACTCTCTCACTCTTCCTAGGTCAAGCACAGACGGAATATCTGTTGAAAGTTTTGTATGAGCCAGAGGAAGGAAAAGACCTTAGTTTCATAAGGATCTTTGGGGGGATGTGGATGGGTTATGAGTTAGGTAGGGGCGTGAGGGGGTGGGCATTTCCTTGTGTATTCGTCTTTTTCGTCATGAAAGTAAGGAAAACAAACTCCGCTTGTTTAATCCTCATATATCTCAGAGCACAGATGATATCGTTTTTACAGTCCTATAAGTGTAACTCCAAGAGACATGCACTGTGCAAGGCATTTAGAACAACACCAGATTTACTCTTTGGAAAAGCAAGGTACATTTTAAAATCGGAACTAATTATATATATATATAGCATGTAATTCTAGCTCCAACAACAACATGAAGCCAGTACTGAGTGAACATTGAGACAAGGAAGAAAAAACTGTTGACTTGGCCTGACGATTATTGTTTGTATGCTTCGGTTTGTTTTTCGGCAGCACTTCATGTTTTGATGGATTCACAGTCCTAGTCTTGTCTTCTCTGCTTCACCGCTCCATCTGCTTTATTCCGTGTCTTGATACCGTCGTTCTACAGGAAGTTTAAAACATGGACAAAAGAAAGTTATTGATTTGCTCTGGACAGAAAGTATTTACGTGACGTCTACATTCAGTTTAGAACTGGTTTCACCTAGTTCTGTCACAATAATAGATATACAGATAGAGCGGAAGATAAAAACCGCTGGCGCTGAACCTCCAGGTTTTGGAGAAAAAAAAGAAGATCGGGTTCGAACCCGCAGCCTCCGAGAAGAGTGGAGGAAAAAACGCACACACACAAACACAAAAAACCAGGTCGGGTTCGAACCCACAACCCCTCGAAAAAAGAGAGAGAAAAAAAGTTTCAGTGCAGAATCGAACCTGGTCATGCATGACCAAGAGCCCAATGCTCTACCAACTGTGCCATTGTAAACTTGTAGGTATGTGAAGCATTTATAACGACCTTGTCATAAACCCTCGTGGTTCGTATTTTGCACTGTAAATTGTAGAAAAATGGATGATAGCGTGAACTGTTTGGTATTTCATACGGATCTAACCCATCAACGTCAATATTCTTTTCGTAGTATCGCATTTTGGCGTCTGCTGGTAGAGGTTCAACATATATCGAAGCGTTTTGCTGAAGTAGGAAAGATAACTCTGTTTGACTCGATGTCATTACGCTGAAATGGTCGTTGTCCCCAACATTTCCGGGTCAGGGATTGATTAAATCATCATATTTTTGTGACACTGAGACCAGACCATCAAAACAATTAGCACTAGGCCTTGAATCAAATCGTCGTACGAGATCTTACGTTGACTGCAAGTGTACAACAGTGCCGCGTGATTGTGTCGACATTCAGTTAGTTCGCTGGGCGATTCCAGGCTTTTAACCAGCGAAGGCAACGATCTAGATGTAAGATGGTACATATACTTTACCGGTTTCACAAATGGAATGAATTTGACGCCAACACAGCGTAGTATCGCTTTTTTGCGTCTGCTGGTAGACGTTCATCATACAAAGAAGCCAAATGTTGTTTTGTGAACGTAGGAAAAGAGTTTGACCACTTTCTCTTCAAGCCTCGATTCTGAAAATTTGATACATTCAATCGGACCTAACTTCCAGTTAGTGTGCAAAATCTCAAGGAAATCCGTCCAGTAGTTTTTGAGATATAAGCCGTGGAGTCGGGACAGACAGACAGACAGACAGACACACACACACACACACACACACACACACACACACACAAGAATGTGTAGAGTTAACACGTGCAAAATGCGTGATAGCGTCATAAGTGCCTGACGACGTCATTCTTTCGGTTGCTGTGCCTTTGAATAATTCTGGGTTCGACTGATTTCTTTATGGATCTCGTCGGTGATGGCCAAGATTTCCTTTCGATGGAATCGAAACTTTCTGAACACCTCTTCATCATTAAATACTTCTAACGGGTGCCTTCGGTCTCGGAATACTCGGTTTTTCCTTAACAGATTGTCATGAATTCGTTTCTTAAGCACAATCGCTGCCATCTTGCCTCTCTCGATAACCCCGGTTTATCTATTTATCTTGCCGACTTCGGGAGAATAGTTTAACACTCTGCTTTGACGCGAGTTTAGGGCTAAATCGCCGTCATGAATAGGAGAATTTAAACCGAAGTCAAGATAAATCGGGGATAGGAGATAAATCGAGTGTTACAAAGATAAATCGCCGTCGTGAATACGGGCCAAGAACAATAAAAATACAGCCAGAGAACTACCAGAATCGGCGATAGGCCCTGGACGCCTAAGCAAGCCGAAGAATTCTATTCTATTCTATTCTATTCACCCTTCTCAAAAATCTCCTCGCAAATGACGTCACGTTATTCGACGTCAAATGATCACGTCACAGATTTTGCAAAATGGAGTCTGTTGAATCGTTTTCATTGAAACACCAAAATGTAAGAAAGTCACTTTCTTTTCAAACCTCGATTCTGAAAATTTGAAAATATTGAATCGGACCTAACTTCCAGTCAGTGTGCAAAATCTCAAGGAAATCCGTCCAGTAGTTTTTGAGATATAAGCCGTGGAGACGGGACAGACACACACACACACACACAGACAGATAAAAACCGCTGGCGCTGAACCTCCAGGTTTTGGCATTTAAAAAAAGATCGGGTTCGAACCCGCAACCTCTCGAGAAAAGAGGGGGAAAACACACACACACATAAAAACCCCAAAAAAACACAACCTCTCGAAAAAAGAGAAGAAAAAAAAAGTTTCAGCGCAGAATCAAACCTGGTCATGCATGACCAAGAGTCGAACGCTCTACCAGCTGAGCCATTAGAGAATTGCTATGACAGAGTGTTTGTAAAGCATGTAAATCCAATTCTAAGCTATCGGCCCAGGAACAATCAACCATATATTTTAAACATGATGGATAGGTTCAGGAAGCTCCTATTATGACATGTTTTGCTTTCCTTTGGCATGTCATAGACGCTGAATTAACACTCACACAGTCACACAGAGGAGGAAGTGTATTATAGATGTTCAACCCAGACATGTGCATTCGTACTCATTCAGTGATTCACGCACACACCGTGTGTGGTACTGCTACCGAGTACCGTCATTCTACAAGCAACGAGTCAATCCTGTTAACACGATTCATAACTGGTAGGTTTTTAGGCTAGATTCGCTTCGAAAAGTTGCAGAAAATCTGATGGTGGTAACAATCTGACGGTATAACAAGTTTTGACAAGGAAAAAACCAAGCAAGTAATCATTCTGACCGTTGTCAGCCATGTTCACCACGACAACGGCAGGATTCTAACGCATCATGAAGAAGGCTGAAATGGTCGGTGTCGGTGGTTGTTGTGACTCTTGACCGGTACTGTACTCCATGCACCTTAACGGTCCGTGTGATTCGGGTGTAATCTTAAGCTTAACGACGTTTATTGGCAGTATTACACCCGAATCACACATAGACCGCAGGGCGTGCCTTCGGATAACAACTCCTTCTACAGGTCCGCTCAGCCAAAATATGGACGATGTTCCCATATTATATTATGATAGTACATGGTATTGGGGATTGAAAACAACAAAGTTCCCTCTTCGATCGTATCTATTAAACAGTGAAAAATGACTTTTAAAAGTGCGAATTTGTATGATTCAAAACTATACAGGAGTTACTTCCCGTGACACATTTTCGTAGTTTTGGCCAATCAGAAATTAGGTCAGATTTACTGCGGAGATTTCACCATGGCAGCGTGTGCATGGGCCAATTGTAAACAGTGGCTACATCAAGCTTTTTAAACTTGAAAAATTCTATGAGGTAGGCTGTGTAGCATTTTAATAGTTCCTAGTGCTAGACTTGCATGCGTGGCGGCTATTATGCAGTCTAGGTGCAGCAGGTTGGGTTATACATAGTAGGGCTGTCTTTCCAGAAGTAGTCTAACGTACTAGCCTTGAAGTTGTCGACAGTGTTCGCAGATACGGCGTATTCACCCTTCTCAAAAAATCTCCTCGCAAATGACGTCACGTTATACGACGTCAAATGATGACGTCACAGATTTTGCAAAATGGAGTCTGTTGAATTGTTTTCATTGAAACACCAAAATGTAAAAAAGTCACTTTCTTTTCAAACCTCGATTCTGAAAATTTGATAATATTGAATGGGACCTAACTTCCAGTCAGTGTGCAAAATCTCAAGGAAATCCGTCCAGTAGTTTTTGAGATATAGGCCGTGGAGACGGGACAGACAGACAGACAGACAGACAGACTAATAAAGTCTGTAGGACCTCCAGTAAACCTGGAGGGATAAAGTCTGTAGGACCTCCAGTAAACCTGGAGGGATAACTTGTACATCTGTCCTGCTTGTAGGGAGACTTTTGAGTGTGAAATTCATTTCCAATGTGCTTGTCCATTGTACGTTAGACAGAAGTATTTTTCATTTGATTTCCCTTCGGAAATAAGAAGCGCTGATGTTCTATCAACTCAGGATTGTACACAAATAAGAGCACTGGCAGTTTATCTATACCATGCGGTTTAAGGGAAGACAAGAGGCGCTTGAGACTGATTTGTTCCTTTGCCGACACAGTATGATCACTACTTATGTTGTGACAGGCTGGTGGCCTAACAAATAAACAGTTAGATCAGTTCAGTTTTATCTCTCTCATCTCTCTCTCTCTCTCATCTGCTGTCTCTGTACTCTCTCTCTGTCTCCACCCTCTATCCACTCTCTCCCTCTCCACTCCCTCTCTCTCTCCATTCTCTCCCTCTCCACTCTCTCTCTCTCTCTCTATTCTCTCTCTCTCCACTCTCTCTCCACTCTCCCTCTCTCCATTCACTCTCTCCTCTCTCTCTCTCCTCTCTCTCTCTCTCTCTCTCTTTCTCTCTCTCTCTCTCTCTCTCCATTCTCTCTCTCCTCTCTATCTACTCTCTCTCTACTCTCTCTCTCTCTCTCTCTCTCTCTCTGTTACCATGTTCATCTACTATGCCATGAAGTACCGTTGCCAGCATGTTGAAGATTAATATGAATACAATATTATATATATTACTAGGTATTGTATGTCTGTATACACCACTCGTAGATGGATAGAGGCCACCTGTTACCACACTCAGTTTAAATTGTTTTCGATAGGTAGTTTATTTTGTGACAAATTGTCCTTTTTTACCCCAACTTATTGTAAATTGTGACGGGCCGCCGGCCTAACAATAAAGAATTCTCTCTCTCTCTCTCTCTCTCTCCTCTCTATATCTTTCTCTCTCTGTCTCTCTGTCTGTCTCTCTCTGTCTCTCTCTTTCTGTCTCTCTCTCTTTCTCTCTCTCTACTCTCTCTCTCCTCTCTCTCTCTCTCCTCTCTCTCTCTCTCTCTCTCTCTTTCTCATTCTCATGAGATATTGGATGACCCTCAACAGGGCTGTTTAGTGCAAGCGTTCTCTCTCGTGTTCGCTCAGGAAGGTGAAGGTAGTCGAGCTTGGCAACGTCTCGCGGTTGTTTGAGCGTGGTGGGTGGCTTGGTGGCTTGGTGGCTTGGTGGCTTGGTGGCTTGGTGGCTTGATGGCTTGGTGGCTAAGTGGCTAGGTGGCTAGGTGTTTTGGTGGCTTGGCGGCTTGGCGGCTTTGTGGCTTGACGGCTTGGTGGCTTGATGGCTGGGGCTGGGTGGCTGGGTGGCTTCATGGCTGGGTGGCTGGGTGGCTGGGTGGCTTCATGGCTGGGTGGCTGGGTGGCTGGGTGGCTGGGTGGCTGGGTGGCTTGGTGGCTTATTGGCTAGGGTACCTGGATGTCTTGGTGGCTTGGTGGCTTGGTGGCTTGGTGGCTGGGTGGCTTCAGTGGCTGGGTGGCTGGGTGGCTGGATGGCTGGGTGGCTGGGTGGCTGGGTGGCTGAGTGGCTGGGTGGCTGGGTGGCTGGGTGGCTGGGTGGCTGAGTGGCTGGGTGGCTGGGTGGGTGGGTGGCTGGGTGGCTGGGTGGCTGGGTGGCTGGGTGGCTGGGTGGCTGGGTGGCTGGGTGGCTGGGTGGCTGGGTGGCTGGGTGGCTGGGTGGCTGGGTGGCTTGGGTGGCTGGGTGGCTGGGTGGCTGGGTGGCTGGGTGGCTGGGTGGCTGGGTGGCTGGGTGGCTGGGTGGCTGGGTGGCTGGCTGGGTGGCTGGGTGGCTGGGTGGCTGGGTGGCTGGGTGGCTGGGTGGCTGGGTGGCTGGGTGGCTGGGTGGC
>JAWQFJ010023966.1:15000-20000 GCA_034096865.1 Theodoxus fluviatilis | reverse complement strand
CTGTGGCCTTCATGAGGCTTTGGTGTACACCCTTGCACTCTGTGGCCTTCATGAGGCTTCGGTGTACACCCTTGTACTCTGTGGCCTTCATGAGGCTTTGGTGTACACCCTTGTACTCTGTGGCCTTCATGAGGCTTTGGTGTACACCCTTGTACTCTGTGGCCTTCATGAGGCTTTGGTGTACGCCATTTTACTATGTGGCCTTCATGAGGTTTTGGTGTACACCCTTGTACTCTGTGGCCTTCATGAGGCTTTGGTGTACACCCTTGCACTCTGTGGCCTTCATGAGGCTTTGGTGTACATCCTTGCACTCTGTGGCCTTCATGAGGCTTTGGTGTACACCCTTGCACTCTGTGGCCTTCATGAGGCTTTGGTGTACACCCTTGCACTCTGTGGCCTTCATGAGGCTTCGGTGTACACCCTTGTACTCTGTGGCCTTCATGAGGCTTTGGTGTACACCCTTGTACTCTGTGGCCTTCATGAGGCTTTGGTGTACACCCTTGTACTCTGTGGCCTTCATGAGGCTTTGGTGTACGCCCTTTTACTATGTGGCCTTCATGAGGTTTTGGTGTACACTTTTGTACTCTGTGGCCTTCATGAGGCTTTGGTGTACGCCCTTTTACTATGTGGCCTTCATGAGGCTTTGGTGTACATCCTTGCACTGTGTGGCCTTAATGAGGCTTTGGTGTACACCCTTGTACTCTGTGGCCTTCATGAGGCTTTGGTGTACGCCCTTGTACTCTGTGGCCTTCATGAGGCTTTGGTGTACGCCCTTGTACTCTGTGGCCTTCATGAGGCTTTGGTGTACACCCTTGTACTCTGTGGCCTTCATGAGGCTTTGGTGTACACCCTTGTACTCTGTGGCCTTCATGAGGCTTTGGTGTACACCCTTGTACTCTGTGGCCTTCATGAGGCTTCGGTGTACGCCCTTACTTGTGGCCTTCAGAGGCTTGGTGTACCCTTGCACTGTGTGGCCTTCATGAGGCTTTGGTGTACGCCCTTTTACTCTGTGGCCTTCATGAGGCTTTGGTGTACGCCCTTGTACTGTGTGGCCTTCATGAGGCTTTGGTGTACGCCCTTGTACTCTGTGGCCTTCATGAGGCTTTGGTGTACACCCTTTTACTCTGTGGCCTTCATGAGGCTTTGGTGTACGCCCTTTTACTATGTGGCCTTCATGAGGCTTTGGTGTACGCCCTTGTACTCTGTGGCCTTCATGAGGCTTTGGTGTACGCCCTTTTACTCTGTGGCCTTCATGAGGCTTTGGTGTACGCCCTTGCACTGTGTGGCCTTCATGAGGCTTTGGTGTACGCCCTTTTACTCTGTGGCCTTCATGAGGCTTTGGTGTACGCCCTTTTACTCTGTGGCCTTCATGAGGCTTTGGTGTACACCCTTGTACTCTGTGGCCTTCATGAGGCTTTGGTGTACGCCCTTTTACTGTGTGGCCTTCATGAGGCTTTGGTGTACACCCTTGTACTCTGTGGCCTTCATGAGGCTTTGGTGTACGCCCTTTTACTCTGTGGCCTTCATGAGGCTTTGGTGTACACCCTTGTACTATGTGGCCTTCATGAGGCTTTGGTGTACACCCTTTTACTCTGTGGCCTTCATGAGGCTTTGGTGTACACCCTTGTACTCTGTGGCCTTCATGAGGCTTTGGTGTACGCCCTTGTACTCTGTGGCCTTCATGAGGCTTTGGTGTACACCCTTGTACTCTGTGGCCTTCATGAGGCTTTGGTGTACGCCCTTTTACTGTGTGGCCTTCATGAGGCTTTGGTGTACGCCCTTTTACTATGTGGCCTTCATGAGGCTTTGGTGTACGGCCTTGTACTATGTGGCCTTCATGAGGCTTTGGTGTACACCCTTGTACTCTGTGGCCTTCATGAGGCTTTGGTGTACGCCCTTTTACTCTGTGGCCTTCATGAGGCTTTGGTGTACACCCTTGTACTCTGTGGCCTTCATGAGGCTTTGGTGTACGCCCTTTTACTGTGTGGCCTTCATGAGGCTTTGGTGTAAGCCCTTTTACTGTGTGGCCTTCATGAGGCTTTGGTGTACGCCCTTTTACTGTGTGGCCTTCATGAGGCTTTGGTGTACGCCCTTTTACTATGTGGCCTTCATGAGGCTTTGGTGTACGGCCTTGTACTATGTGGCCTTCATGAGGCTTTGGTGTACGGCCTTTTACTGTGTGGCCTTCATGAGGCTTTGGTGTACGCCCTTTTACTATGTGGCCTTCATGAGGCTTTGGTGTACACTCTTGTACTCTGTGGCCTTCATGAGGCTTCGGTGTACACCCTTGTACTCTGTGGCCTTCATGAGGCTTTGGTGTACGCCCTTGTACTCTGTGGCCTTCATGAGGCTTTGGTGTACACCCTTTTACTATGTGGCCTTCATGAGGTTTTGGTGTACGCCCTTTTTCTCTGTGGCCTTCATAAGGCTTTGGTGTACGCCCTTTTACTATGTGGCCTTCATGAGGCTTTGGTGTACGGCCTTGTACTCTGTGGCCTTCATGAGGTTTTGGTGTACGCCCTTTTTCTCTGTGGCCTTCATAAGGCTTTGGTGTACGCCCTTTTACTATGTGGCCTTCATGAGGCTTTGGTGTACGGCCTTGTACTCTGTGGCCTTCATGAGGCTTTGGTGTACACCCTTGCACTCTGTGGCCTTCATGAGGCTTTGGTGTACATCCTTGCACTGTGTGGCCTTCATGAGGCTTTGGTGTACACCCTTGCACTATGTGGCCTTCATGAGGCTTTGGTGTACACCCTTGCACTATGTGGCCTTCATGAGGCTTTGGTGTACACCCTTGCACTATGTGGCCTTCATGAGGCTTTGGTGTACACCCTTGCACTGTGTGGCCTTCATGAGGCTTTGGTGTACACCCTTGCACTCTGTGGCCTTCATGAGGCTTTGGTGTACACCCTTGCACTCTGTGGCCTTCATGAGGCTTTGGTGTACACCCTTGCACTATGTGGCCTTCATGAGGCTTTGGTGTACACCCTTGCACTCTGTGGCCTTCATGAGGCTTTGGTGTACACCCTTGCACTATGTGGCCTTCATGAGGCTTTGGTGTACACTCTTGTACTCTGTGGCCTTCATGAGGCTTTGGTGTACACCCTTGCACTATGTGGCCTTCATGAGGCTTTGGTGTACACCCTTGCACTCTGTGGCCTTCATGAGGCTTTGGTGTACACTCTTGTACTCTGTGGCCTTCATGAGGCTTTGGTGTACGCCCTTGTACTCTGTGGCCTTCATGAGGCTTTGGTGTACGCCCTTTTACTGTGTGGCCTTCATGAGGCTTTGGTGTACACCCTTGTACTCTGTGGCCTTCATGAGGCTTTGGTGTACGCCCTTTTACTGTGTGGCCTTCATGAGGCTTTGGTGTACGCCCTTGTACTCTGTGGCCTTCATGAGGCTTCGGTGTACGGCCTTGCACTATGTGGCCGAGTGGTCAGCGCACTTGACCTGCAGTCGCTGGCGGCTGCTGGGTGCAGCGTTCGTCACCGCCTGTTTTCCCGAGTTGCATCCTTGACGGCTGGCTGGCTACCTGGCTGGCTGGCTGGCTGGCTGGCTGGCTGGCTGGATGGATGGATGGGGTGGATGGATGGATTGGATGGATGGATGGAAATATACGCCATATCAGCCATCGCAGGCCATGTAAAATCAGTAATGGATTAAAAAAAAGAACAGAACAAGCCACGATATCCCTCGTTATACGGCTCTTTCGAAAAGCATAGGGAACGCGGGGGGTCAGTGGGAGCGCGGGGGGTCAGTGGGAACGCGGGGGGTCAGTGGGAACGCGGGGGGTCAGTGGGAACGCGGGGGGTCAGTGGGAACGCGGGGGGTCAGTGGGAACGCGGGGGGTCAGTGGGAACGCGGGGGGTCAGTGGGAACGCGGGGGGTCAGTGGGAACGCGGGGGGTCAGTGGGAACGCGGGGGGTCAGTGGGAACGCGGGGGGTCAGTGGGAACGCGGGGGGTCAGTGGGAACGCGGGGGGTCAGTGGGAACGCGGGGGGTCAGTGGGAACGCGGGGGGTCAGTGGGAACGCGGGGGGTCAGTGGGAACGCGGGGGGTCAGTGGGAACGCGGGGGGTCAGTGGGAACGCGGGGGGTCAGTGGGAACGCGGGGGGTCAGTCTCACCTCGAACCCACAGGGGGATTCACCCACGAACAAAGTGTTCATCAATTTTGGGTTCTCCCTACCCAGGAGTAGAAACGGGTGCCCTTGAGGGCAGGGATGGCACACTGTAGTGTACTGAACCAGCGTACGCTGCTGTGAGCTCGCATGGGGTTGGAAAGCTCCCCAGGGAGTGGAGTTGGTGCTGGTGCCTGATTGTGTGCCTCCTATCTGTCTGTCACTGTGTTTATCGTCAGGTGCAGCGAAGGATCGATCAAGCGGCCCAGTGATCAGGGGGTAAAGTGTAAAGCGCTTTGAGACCCAGACATGGTGATAAGTCGCTATATAAAACTACACCTTTTTACTTTCACTTTGTCAGACAATTCTTTATTTAAAACTGAAAAGTAGCAGAAGAGTTCGAAATAAAGGAAACAATTCCGAGACTAGATCGTTGTGAACTTTTCTCCTTATTCTTAAACACTCGATTTTAACAAGTTGATGCCCCCCCACCTGTCATCCTTGACAACCAATAACTCCCCAACAAAAGGTCTTATGGAGAAGTGCTACAGATCATTTTAAAGGAAATCCAAAGACGTTTATGGTGGTAGTGTCATATCCTCGATTGTAGAGTATCCTAAAACGTAGAGCGTGACCTACTTGCAAATTATTAATATGACGAAATATGGGTTTTCATCGTTTTCTTTCACCTTATTACCCGATCAAATGCCACTTTCCTCTGGAAATGTTTGTGTAATCACACGCAGCAAAGACAACAATCTTTGGGTCCGAGATTTCATAAAACGTTCACAGTTACAACCGGCTAATCACAGTTAAGATAACAAGAGTAGACGGGGAAAAGTCATCTTGCTGGGCATTGTCCAATCACAAGAGTTGGC
>JAWQFJ010023966.1:7500-10000 GCA_034096865.1 Theodoxus fluviatilis | reverse complement strand
TCTGGCTGCGTGTAACCCTGAAAAGGATCTAGTATGGATGAATGTGAATATGTTGATTGAGCCTAACACGGTTAACTGTAAAGCTGTATACAGTTTTCCCCACAGTAGAAGTACGAAGCAGGTCTCACCTGGTTGGGACTCTGGAGCTGACTTGGAGCGCGTTCGAGTCTCTCTTTGCAGGCCTGCGCAGAGCTACGTTTTACCTACAACGTCGTTCAGGCTTCGCAGTCGTCGTCCAGGCTTCGCAGTTGAGTCGTTTAAGGCTTCGCAGTCGAGTCGTTTAAGGCTTTGCAGTCAAGTCGTTTAAGGCTTCGCAGTCGAGTCGTTTAAGGCTTCGCAGTCGAGTCGTCCAGGCTTCGCAGTCGAGTCGTCCAGGCTTCGCAGTCGAGTCGTTTAAGGCTTCGCAGTCGAGTCGTCCAGGCTTCGCAGTCGAGTCGTCCAGGCTTCGCAGTCGAGTCGTCCAGGCTTCGCAGTCGAGTCGTTCAAGGCTTCGCAGTCGAGTCGTCCAGGCTTCGCAGTCGAGTCATCCAGGCTTCGCAGTCGAGTTGTTCAAGGCTTCACAGTCGAGTCGTTTAAGGCTTCGCAGTCGAGTCGTCCAGGCTTTGCAGTCGAGTCGTCCAGGCTTCGCAGTCGAGTTGTTCAAGGCTTCGCAGTCGAGTCGTCCAGGCTTCGCAGTCGAGTCGTCCAGGCTTCGCAGTCGAGTCGTTCTGGCTTCGCAGTCAAGTCGTCCAGGCTTCGCAGTCAAGTCGTTCTGGCTTCGCAGTCGAGTCGTTCTGGCTTCGCAGTCGAGTCGTCCAGGCTTCGCAGTCGAGTCGTTCTGGCTTCGCAGTCAAGTCGTTCTAGGCTTCGCAGTCGAGTCGTTCTAGGCTTCGCAGTCGAGTCGTTCAAGGTCGAGTGTAGTTGAGTGTCAGCTGCGCGGCGCCTTCGCAGTGCCTGCGGAGTTGGAGCCTGAACGCACTCTGTGAAGCCGAGTCAGTAGTGACTCCATTCTGTGAAGCCGAGTCAGTAGTGACTCCATTCTGTGAAGCCGAGTCAGTAGTGACTCCATTCTGTGAAAACGAGTCAGTAGTGACTCCATTCTGTATACCCGAGTCAGTAGTGACTCCATTCTGTGAAAACGAGTCAGTAGTGACTCTGGCACAGTTCGCAATGAATGCGTAATAGACTTGACCTTTCGCATTTCAGCATTGCGCCAAAAATAGTTCGTTCTGATTCTTTTGTTTTCTACACTTTATACAGAAATCATTCAGATGTCAAAACATGTTTTTATTTCAACACAAACATTTTATTTTATCGAATAAATGCTTGTTTATTGCCTCAACAAGAGTAATTGAAGAGTTTTGTGCGAAATAGTCTTACTTAACGGCGTATGTCAGGGAGCAGATCGGCTATCTCACAAGCCTCTCGTGTGACTTCCATTTGCATATTTCGGACGAAAATCTTCCATCACGTGATGTCAACTGGGCTAGAGACACTTTCGCCCTGATTTGGAGGAATGCGAATACATGTATGTTGAGAATGCCTATAATATCTAGCTCTGAATGAAGCCCATGTAAAATTGGCTCACTGTGGACGTATGAAACATTTATGGTTTGGCTGAATGCGGCTCTAGAAGAGATCTTGTTTCACGACCGTGAAATGTTGATCGTGCTTTCTGCTGTTGACTTTGAATGAAACTTGTAAATATTCGTCTCACCATGAAAGTAAAAAGCAGTTATAGTTTGACTGCGAATGACTGGGGGGGGGGGGGGGGGGGGGGGGGGGGGGGGGTCCGCACCTTGTTTAGCAAACAGGACCGCACTGTGGTGCCCGCTATGCCTTACTGAAGCTCATTGAAAACCGGTTCGCTGTGAACATTCACGTGTGAAGAAGTTACGGCTAGGCTGAGAAGAAATCCGGATGAGATCTGGTTTGGATGTGTGAAATGTTGGTTGTGCCGATTATGGTTGACTATGAATAAAGAAGAATGATATTTAATTTGGCGTGAACGCGTGAAGCATTTCTGGTTTTGGCTGAATGTGGCTCCGAAAGTAATACAGTTTGGGTGAAAGCGAAATGTTTACAGTGCCTTCTACTACCTGAATGAAGCTGATGAAAGTTTGGCTCACTGTGCAGGTATGCGGCAGTTATAGTTCGACTGAATATGGTTCTGGAGGAGCCCTGGTATGCGTGAATGAGCGTGCTATGTCTGTTATGTCTAACCATGAACGAAGATGAATAAAATCGGGTTTGCTGTGAAAGTATAAAGCTGCTCTGGTTCCGGCAAATGCAGCTCTGCAACATTTCTCTTTGACTGAATGTGAAAATGTTGAATTGATAATTCTGATCGAAAATGATTGATTACATTTGGTTCATGGTGAAGCGATGAAGCAGTTCTGGTTTGGCCTAACTAGAGTTTATGAGGAAGGTCTGCTGGGGGTAAATGTGTCTGAAATTTAGTGCGGGCTTTTGCATCGAAGTGGACTATAGTTTGGCTCACTGCAGATGTACACAGGAGTTC
>JAWQFJ010023966.1:0-2500 GCA_034096865.1 Theodoxus fluviatilis | reverse complement strand
TCTCTATCTCTTTCTCTCTCTATATCTTTCTCTCTCCCTCTCTCTTTCGCTCTCTCTCTCTCTCTTTCGCTCTCTCTCTCTCTTTCTCTCTCTCTTTCTCTCTCTATATCTTTCTCTCTCCCTCTCTCTGTCTCTCTCTCTCTCTCCTTGTCTCAGTCTCTTTCTCCTTGTCTCAGTCTCTTTCTTATTGTCTCTGTCTCTCTCTTTCTTTCTCTGTATCTCTCTCTCCTTGTCTCTGTCTCTTTATGTCTCTGTCTCTCTCTGTGTATATGTCTCTCTCTTTGTCTCTCTCTCCCCCTCTCTCTCTCTCTGTATGTATCTGTCTCTCTCTGTCTCTCTGTCTTTCTTTCTGTTTCTTTCTCTGTCTCTCTCTCCCGCTCTCTCTCTCTCTTACCTATCTTTATATCTCTCTTTCTCTCTCGCTCGCTCTTTCTTCGTCTCTCTCTCTCCCTCTCTCTCTCTCTCTCTCTCTCTCTCTCTCTCTCTCCATCACTCTTCTCAGTTAAAAAAACAAAATAACTACAGGTAAAAGTGTTCATGTCAAAACCAAGACAGTTAAGAGATCAAATGTCATGTGTACCACAGTTCAAGTTTCGAATACGACCGTGCCCACCTGGGAGTGCTCCTGTACCCAGCTTAGGTCCTCTGGATACCAGGGCTGCCTGCCATCTTGACAGTGTCCGCGATCTGGGGCAGTCAAGGGAAGCCCAATCGAAGCCCGCCTGCGCATCGCCAGGTCTGGGACGGTGCATTCGAAGAAAGTCGACCTTTCTAACATTTTCTCCATCATCCGGCTGAGAAAATGTATCTTTCAAGGTTTCGACACAACGTTTTTGACTGCGGCTCGTCCTTGCTTGATTTAAGTTCGCATGTACATATCTGTCGAGTGCGATCCCGTCTACTCTTCCTGAGATAAGAATCCACGCAAATAGTGAACGAAACACGAGGAAATATATTTGGAAACGCCCGAGGTCTATCATGCGTCCGCCTGAGACTGTTCAAACATGAAATGGGCTACAGGGAAAAACACTGTTGCAGTTGTATATAAGCGACTGTGTGCAGGTGCAAATACCTCTGTGGGCTGGGGGTAAAAATAGATCGACAGCGGCTCCTCACGCAAGTCGTACGAGGCGAATAACACGACAGACACATAGTGAGGTAGCTGATAGGCCGTAAAACTCCACTCATGCATTCTTTCTTTCATTCATTCATTCGTTCGTTTGTTTGTTCATTCGTTCATGCATTCGTTATTTGCGAAAAGCCTTACCTGACACTGTCTCCAAACCATTCCGTTTCCCGCTGTAGGGCTTGATGTAGCCAAGTTTTCATAGGCTCTGGCGTAGGTATAGAAGTGATACGTATCCGTCTGTCTGTCTGTCTGTCTGTCTGTCTGTCTGTCTGTCTGTCTGTCTGTCTGTCTGTCTGTCTGTCTGTCTGTCTGTCTGTCTGTCTGTCTGTCTGTCTGTCTGAATGTCTGTCGTCTGTCTGAATGTCTGTCTGCCTGCATGCCTGCCTGCCTGCCTGTCTGCCGGTCTGCCTGCCTGCCTGCCTGCCTGTCTGCCTGTCTGTCTGTCTGTCTGTCTGTCTGTCTGTCTGTCTGTATGCCTGTCTGTCTGTCTGTCTCTCTGTCTGTCTGTCCGTCTGTCCGTCCGTCTGTCTGTCCGTCCGTCTGAAAATGTGTGCGATGGCGACCTGCAAACAGAACTATTTCCTTAGAACTGTCAGACTTATGATGAATTACTAGAGTGTACGGAGTCATTGCTCGTGTGATCTATTCTGATGGTTCAATGAAATTTGGTGGTGAGAGAGCGGGGAGGGAGAGGCCGGGGAGGAGGAGGGGTTTATTGGTAAGCAGTTGTACATTCACGTACTTTCAGGTCGGCATTATGTAGTGTCCTGAACAACGATCGACTAGTTTGAGTGTATTTAAATTTTGTTATCCCAAAATGCTCCAATGGCAGATTTGACACTACACTGCAACTCCCATTAACTGCTGTGTGACGTCACCGTATCAAGCTGTCATCGAATTGCACAGTTCATTTTCCTTGCTGGTCGAACTGGCAAGAAACCCAGACACGTGTATGCCAGTAAGTGTATACTTGAGTGTAATGATTTGTTGTTTAAAACACTGGGTTGAAATGTTAGGCTTCAGCTACTGTCCTCGATTCCTGGCCGAAACGTTTTTCAATATTTGTTTAAAGGCGTGTGGATGCGCCATCGCCTTTTTGTCAACATCTATAGTAAACGTTTCAGGATGTAGATCCAGTGAGTAGTCGTTACATGCTGGCTATGTTGTACCCTTGTTGATTTACCCCCTTGTTTTCTTGCCTCTTGAGGCAAGTCCCTCAATCTCCATTCCCACCCCGTGTTCCCTAATTCGTCTATGGACTTGTAGTCTGATGAATAAAGTTCAAAGTTCTCTTTCTCTCTCTCTCTCTCTCTCTCTCTCTCTCTCTCTCTCTCTCTCTCTCTCTCTCACTGTGTAAAGGTAAGCGTGGAT
>JAWQFJ010023963.1:0-16339 GCA_034096865.1 Theodoxus fluviatilis | reverse complement strand
GCCTCCTCCTCCACGAAAACCCCTCTTTCCTTCTATCAGTGACTGGGGGCTTGGAACGTTTTCTCCGCAATCCTGGGCGAACAACCCCAAATTCCGGCCCCGGACCTCTCCCATCACTTCCAAACTGTTTTCTCGCTGTTTCAGAAGGGTGGGAACTGGCGTCTTTACGACGAACGCTTTCGGCAACTGCTGGAGAGCAAGCTAGCCTCTTGGGGTCACACCCACCTCGAGCTCTTTCTGCAGGCCTCCCTCGATAGGCGCACTCCTCAGGAAGCGGGACCCTCCACCCCACTCTCACAGAAAAACCCCTTTCATGTCCCCCGGGGAGCCTGCAGGTCCTACCACACGAAAGGCGCCTGCACATCTGGCGCACATTGCCAATACCAGCACAGATGCTTTCGCTGTCTGGGTTCCCACCCAGCCACTCACTGCCGTGGTGGGGGGAGGGGCCCTCCCCGCCTCTTGCTGCGTTTCCTCTCTCCCGGTGCCCCACCGCCCACCAACTCCCGCACTCCTAGGGCCACCACAGCTCTGTCCGCCGCCCATCCACCATCCTTTCGACTCTCTCACAACTCGCGCACCCACTCCCACCTGCCCGGCTCGTCTCAGCGACCCTCTCCCCACCCCGGTTCGAATTGACCGACTCGACCACTGGCTGTCCGGATACATTCAAGTCCCCGCAAATCAGCAAAAGTGTTTCTGGATAATTACGTTCTAGTTCCAGTATTATATCTTCAAGTAAATATGTATTGCATGTTACGTTTTTAGCAGCATAGTAGGGCGATTCAGGTGGTGGGACATAAGCACAGATAACAATGACTGGCCTCCGCCGTTGTATGCGGAAAATCAGTACATTATCATGCTGGCACCATATTTGAGTTACATTGGCAACTAGGTGTTTACGAATAAGAGCGGCAACTCCACCTGACCTCCTTCCTTGCACTGCTAGGTTTTTGCCTGGAGAGTGGTAGATAACATAATCTTCAAAATGAATGGAGAAATCAAAATTTTCCGCCGTAAATGTTTCCAAGAAACAGCAGATATCAAACATGGCCACGTACTCGAGGAACCCAGGTTCGTCTAGCCGTGCGCTCAAACCACTTACATTCCAGCAGAGAATGCGGAAGTGCTCCAGCATCAGTCTGAATGACCGAGCACAAGTCTCGCGACCATCTCCACATATCTAGATTCCGCATTGTCTGCAAAGCTCTCTGAACTGTCGGGCGTCGGCCAATCCATCAGGTGCTTGCGGCATTCCGTTGTCCCTGCTGTGTTGAGTTCGGGGGGTGTCGTAGTCTACCCTGCCAAACTGATGTTTGGGGAGCATCCACCGCAGATTCCACGGGTTGATCGTCTTCCTGCACGCTAGCAAAGTCCTCGTCATCCGAATCCCCAGGTAGCTCTTGTTGCTTCGATACCCTTCGTGCTGGAAGAGGGCTGTCTGCGTTCTTGTGCTGTAGAGGAGGTGATGACGCGGATTGGCTCCCGTTGACAGTATGTAGAGCGCGTCTGCAGCCACTGGGGGATGCTTTGCTGTAATTTTGGTTCTTTTTTTTCTGGGGGTCCTTGAGCTGGCAGCGAGGCAATTGTCTGCTGACAGTGATGAGTTTCACCCGTGACCGTGACTGGCGGTGTACATGTGGGTAACCGACTTTGCAGCGGCATCGTCGTGGGTGGAGCGTTTGCCAATCTCGCCGGTGCGCTCCTGTTGCGACCCCGAGGTGGCAGCTTCTCTCGACAGCAGGTTCCACCAGAGTGCCAGTGGTGTCTGGTTATTCGATCTTAGGGTCCTCTGTTGCTTGTGTGTGCATGATCGCTGCCCCCGCGAAGTGGTATTTTCCAGGTCTCTGAGTGACTCTCTTCAAGCCGTGATACGGATTCCTCGGGTGCGGTTCTATCTTCACACACCGATGATGCTGGGAGGTGAGCTCATGTGGTCCGTAGACAGACTTGTGAAGACACTGCTGCTCCTGCATTTTCCGCTCTGTCGAGGGATACACATAGTGGGTGGCATAATTGGAACTATCAGTAATGGTGGAGTACATCGGTGGGCCAACATTGTCTTGTAGTCGGACATCCTGGTTCGGAGTCCTCCATGTCCCAGATTCTGTATTTGTTGTGCTGTGGCTTCTCGGAGCGTGACGATGCTTTGGGTGGGAAGTTGAAGGTACTTCATCTCTGAAGTATAGCCTGTTGTTTTTAAAGTAGGCCTTCTGTCCCTGGTTGCGGAGATCTCGGAGGGTGAGGCCTGTCGGGATGTGAGTTCTCCCGCAATCTTCACTCCTAGCCGTCTCATTGGTTCCCGGCCATGCTTCAGCAGATATATCTTGTCTATGAACGTGGATAGCTCCACGAGGACAGGTCGAGGTCTCTGTTGTCTACCTCCGTTGGGTGGACCGAGTCTTTTTACTTGTGTGATGTCCTTCTCGGTCCATTTCGCTCCAGGAACCGTCTCTCGAAAAAGACGCAGGACGGTCTGTAGACACGTCCAGTAGGGCTCCCGACTCTCCTCGTGGATCCCAAACACCCTGATGCTGTTACGGCATGAGATGGCTTCTAGCTGTCCACTGTCTTGTCCGTCATCTGGGCTTTGGACTGAAGCTCTGAGTACAGGGTGTTGAGGTGGGCCTTCAGGTATTCCGTCTCCTGCTGTAGGGATCGAAATGCTTCCATCACTCGTTGGGACTCTTGCTGGTTCTGCTCGTTTGTATCCTTCACCCACGCTTTCACTTTCTCCAACTCAATCTCCGTCTCCGTGATTCGGTTCTGCGTTGCAGCTGGGGTCTCTTCGAGACGAGATTCGCACCAGCTTTTTCAGTGTCGCCGAGGTCGGTTCAGTGGAGTCGTCGGTTCCGCTTGTGCCTGCCTCCGTGTGCTTCGTGTCAGGCCCGGGGTTGGTCTCCACGGTCCCACTTAGAAGGATGAGGCCAGACAGATCGTGTATGTTCTTTGTAGGGCTACCTGCCTTCAGTACACATGTTAAGAACACGAGGGAGGCAAAGGCAACACTGAGAAGCACTTGCACTGCCGAGGAGTATCGGCAGCGGCGCACATACAAGCTTGCACGAAGTGGAGCAAACTCGGCCTCGTGTTCGTCCGTGCACGAGATTTCCGTGGGTACGAATGCCGCAGCATCATCAGAGTTTTTAGTCACAGGCCGTGCACGATAACCTCTTGCAGCATGAAGTCCTATGCAAACTCGATACGCCTCAATATCGATGCCCATTGCGAAGTACTAAGTGCAATTCGGCTTCACTCAAACAGACACATCCACCGTCACCACAAAAAAACAAAACAACAAGACCATACAACAAAACGAATTAAGCGTCACAAACACTGGTGCGGTGTCAGTCTAACGAGGCACACGAGTACGCATTTTGTAGTTGGTAAATGTTCTCGTACACAGACATCAGCAACGCGACACAGGAATCGACGAACGTCAGTCGAAGAAAATATAGCGGATTTTTTTGGCAAACTCCGTAGCCACACAAACCAACCAGGAAATTAGTGTCAAACAGCAAGATGCAGGCGTGTTCTATATCGTTTCTGTTTGCTCACAACTTCACGTGGTTTCATTTAAAGGTTACGCGGTTATTTCTGTACCGGCGAGCTTGAACTGAGTTCATTCAGAAGACACATGTCGGTTCAACGCTCAAGGCACAATAAAATTCATAGTAAACACGACCAAAAGGAGGTTGAAATATTTCACTTACAATTCTAGTTTCTTTGCCGTCCGCGTCTCCGCAGCCCTGGTATCAGAACCCATTCCTCTGAATACACAACCACACTCCGTTTCACATATATGGGACATTCTCACTTCTGAAACGGAAATACAGCCCAAGTTTTGTCCCTTTACGTCCCCTAACTCCGGTAGACTGGTAAAAATAGAAGCTCATAGCGTAGCGTCTGTAAGCCCACGTTCACTTCGGCGTGACGTCACGTTCGGTACTTTCCGGCGGCGGCACTACTTCCGGGGACAGCATTCGATCGGAGAAGACGTGTGCAAATGGCGTTTGTTCAGGCAGCAACAAGGAAAGATACGACTGCCATAAATAAACACGTCTCAATGCTTTCACAAATACCGGTCTTTTCAGGTTACAGTCAAAAGTGACAGAGCAATCTACCCTATCTTGAAATCACCCTTGCTGTCTTTCAAAGGGAAAAAGGAGGTGCGGGGTGGGACTGAAGTATGAATGAAGCAGAGACTGACTGTAGTCTGAAGAAGATCCACTCCGAAAGCATGCCGACTACGCGTGACGTCACCAAGCCACCCAGCAACTCAGCCACCCAGCCACTAAACCACAAAGCCACCCAGCCACCCAGCCACAGAACCCCCAGCAATCGAGCCACCAAGCAACTCAGCCAACAAACCACAAAACCACCCAGCCATCCAGACACCCAGCCACCGAACCACCGAGTCATCCAGCCACCAAGAAACTGAGACACCAAGCCACCAAACCACCCAGCCTTCCAGCCCCCAAGCACCTCATCCACCAAGCCACCAAACCACCAAGCCATCCAGCCACCCAGCCACCAAGCAACTCAGCCACCACGCCACCCAGCCACACAGCCACCAAGCAACTCAGACACCCAACACCCCAGCCACAAAGCCACCAAGCCACCCAGCAACCCAGCAAACCAGCAACCCAGCAACCCAGCCACCAAGCCACCCAGCAACCCACCCACCCAGGAACCCAGCAACAAAGCAACCCAGCAACCCAACCACCCAGCCACCAAGCCACCCAGCCAATCAGGCACCCAGTAACCCATCAACCCTACAACCCAGCCACCCAACCACCCAACCACCGAACAACCCAGCAACCCAGCAACCCAGCCACCCAGCAACCCAGCAACCCAGTCACCCAGTCACCCAGCCACCCAGCAACCCAGCCACCATGCCAATAAGTTGCTCATCCACCAAGCAACCCAGCCACCATGCCACCCAGCCACTCAGCAACCCAGCCACCAAACCTCCCAGCCTCCCAGCCACCCAGCCACCTAGCCACCAAGGCACCCAGCCACCCAGACACATAGCCACACATCCACCCAGCCACCCAGCAACCCAGCCACCCAGCCACCCGGCCACCCAGCCACCCAACCACCCAGCCCCCAAGGTAATTAGCCACCCAGCCACCCAGCGACCCAGCTACCAAGCCATCCAGCTTCCCAGCAACCCAGCCACCCAGCCACCAAGCAACTCAGCCACCAAGCCACCCAGCCACCAAGCCACCCAGCCACCAAGCCACCAAGCCACCATGCCACCCAGCCAGCAAGCAACTCAGCCACCAAGCCACCAAGCCACCAAGCCACCAAGCCACCCAGCCACCAAGCCACCAAGCCATCACGCAACTCAGCCACCGAGCCACCAAGCCATCAAGCCACCAAGAAACTCAGCCACCCAGCCACCAAGCCACCGAGCCACCCAGCCACCAAGCCACCAAGCCATCAAGCAACTCAGCCACCGAGCCACCAAGCCACCAAGCCACTCAGCCACCCAGCCATCCAGCCACCAAGCAACCCAACCACCCAGCCATCCAGCCACCAAGCAACCCAGCAACACAGCCACTCAGCCACCAAGCAACCCAGCCACCAAGCCACCAAGCAACTCAGCCACCAAGCCAATAAGCAACTCAGCCACCAAGCCACCAAGCAGCTCAGCCACTCAGCCACCCAGCCACCCAGCAATCCAGCCACCAAGCAACAGCCACCAAGTCACCAAGCAACTCAGCCAACAAGCCACCCAGCCACCCAGCCACCCAGCCACCCAGCCACCCAGCTATCCAGCCACCCAGCCACCCAGCCACCCAGCCACCATGCCACCCAGCCACCCAGCCACCCAGCCACCAAGATACCTAGCCACCCAGCCACACAGCTACCAAGCCACCCAGCCACCCAGCCGCCCACACACTCAGCAACCATGCCACCCAGTCACCCAGCAACCCAGGCATCAAGCCACCCAGCCACTAAGCCACCCAGCCACAAAGCAACCCAGCCACCAAGCCACCAAGCAACTCTGCCACCCAGCAACCCAGCCACCAAGCAACTCAGCAACCCAACAACCTAGCCACCAAGCAACCCAGCGACCCAGCAACCCAGCCACCATGAAACCTAGCCACCAAACAACTCAGCCACCCAGCCACCAAGCCACCAAGCAACTTAGCCACCAAGCAACTTAGCCACCCAGCCACCCAGTCACGCAGCCACCAAGCCACCATGCCACCAAGCAACTCAGCCACCAAGCCACCCAGCCACCCAGCAACCCAGCTACCCAGCCACAAGCCACCCAGCCACCCAGCCCCCAAGGTAATTAGCAATCCAGCCACCCAACCACCCAGCCACTAAGCCACCAAGCCACCAAGCCACCAAGCCACCAAGACACCCAGCCACCAAGCCACCAAGCCACCAAGCCACCAAGCCACCCAGCCACCAAGCCACCAAGCCACCAAGCAACTCAGCCACCAAGCCACCAAGCCACTCAGCCACCCAGCCACCCAGCCACCAAGCAACCCAGCCACCAAGCCACCCAGCCACCCAGCCACCCAGCCCCCAAGGTACCAAGCAGCCACCAGCCACCCAGCCACCCAGCCACTAAGCCACCAAGCCACCAAGGCACCAAGCCACCAAGCCATCCAGCCACCAAGCCACCAAGCCACCAAGCCACCAAGCCATCCAGCCACCAAGCAACTCAGCCACTCAGCCATCCAGCCACCCAGCAATCCAGCCACCAAGCAACTCAGCCACCAAGCAACTCAGTCAACAAGCCACCCAGCCACCCAGCCACCCAGCTATCCAGCCACACAGCCACCCAGCCATCCAGCAACCCAGCATCCAAGCCACCAAACCACCCAGCCACCAAGCCACCCAGCCACCAAGCCACCCAGCAACCCAGCCACCAAGCCACCCAGCCACCCAGCCACCAAGCCACCCAGCCACCCAGCCACCCAGCCACCAAGCCACCCAGCCACCAAGCCACCCAGCCACCATGCCACCCAGCCACCCAGCAACCCAGCCACCAAGCCACCCAGCCACCAAGCCACCCAGCCACCCAGCCACCCACCCAGCCACCCACCCACCCAACCACCAAGCCACTCATCCAGCCACCCAACCACCAAGACAACATGCCACCAAGCAAGCCACCCACCCACCATGCCAGCAACCGAGCCACCCACCCACCAGGCCACCAACCAAGCCACCCACTCACCATGCCACCAAGCCACCCACCCACCATGCCACCAAGCCACCCACCCACCATGCCACCAAGCCACCCACCCACCATGCCACCAAGCCACCCACCCACCATGCCACCCACCCGGACACCCAGCCACCCAGCCTCCCAGCCATCCAGCCAACCAGCCATCAAGACACCCAGCAACCCAGCCACCCAGCCATCAAGCCACCCAGCCACCCAGCCACCCAGCCACTAAACAGCCCTGTTGATGGCCATCCAATATCTCATGAGAATGAGAGAGAGAGAGAGAGAGAGAGAGAGAGAGAGAGAGAGAGAGAGAGAGAGAGAGACTGACTGACTGACTGACTGACTGACTGACTGACTTTATTGTTCAGGCCACCGGCCCATCACAAGTACATACATGACTTGCTTCCATGTCAGGAGCTCCGCATTCTCTATCAACATTGAGAAGGTATGGCATAAACAACTGGAAGTACATACTCGCATACATTACTGTCTAGGTTGTGCAAGTGTAGCAATCATTTGACACATTATTTACATGTACAATCAGACAGCATTGCTTTAGGTGATTTGTTCTGGACAAGTCAGACACTGATCTCGTAGTTGGAAGGCATAATAAATGTACATTGCCACCCTGCGTGTTTTCATAAAACCACATCCATTTATTAAAAAGGTAGCATCAGTGGCCTCAGGACATTTCAGATATTCCTTAATGTATCTGTTACGTAAATCATTGTACAAGGGACAGTCGAACAAAAAATGTTTCTCATTTTCTATTACACCACAGAAGGGGCATTGCTGGTCTTCACTATATCTGTGCGAGAACTGATTATTTCCTCGCAACTCATTTACTCCACATCTAAATCGGATCAGTACATCTCTGAATTTTTTTATATCCATGAAATCTAGGTACTTCTCACATTCTAACGTAGTTTTGAAGGATCTATACATTCGGAATCTTTCGCTATCGTGTATTTTGCTGTTCCACGTCTGCCTGTTACAATCAAGCAACCTAATTTTCAGCTTGCTTAGAAAGCTTCTTTCGGTAGTAGTAATGCCTCCGCTCCTCCAGATATATGCATATCCGGCCTTACACAAAGTATCTTCAACTGATTTGGCCCAATTGAGTTTATCTGGGATCTTTGCATTGGCTAGCATGAGATAGGCTTGCTTAGGTAGCCTGTCATCAGACATTTTGGTCAGTTTTAGCCAGTATCTGATAGCTTTCATTGCACTATTAATGGCGAGAGGAAACCTTCCCGTTTCTCCATATACCAAGCTGTTAGGCGTTCTGCAGTCCACCTTTAGGAAACGTTTGCAAGCAAACATATGTGCTTTTTCTATGGGTTTGTGTTCCTTTAGGCCCCATATCTCTGAAGCATACAGTAAAGAAGGCTGAACTTGTGCATCATATAGTCGGAAAAATAGTTTAGGTTTCATGTTTTTAAGACTCCACATCAATTTAAACAAATGCATTGTTTTTCGTTTCGCTGTAGTAGCCAGACTGTCCAAGGATATTGTTGTTGAGAGTTTTGTAGAGAAAATATAACCCAGATATTTATAGCTGTTTACCACCTCAAGTTGTTTCCCATTTAACACCCATTTTTCACCTTGAGCTAAATGTCCTCCTCTCCGGAAAACCATGACCTTCGTCTTGCTTGTGTTTATTTCTAGGCCAATGCGTTGTGACGCACTAGCAAGATTGTTAATCTGGGTTTGAAGTCCTGTGGGTGAGGTCGACAGAAGTGCCACATCATCCGCGAATATGAGGAGATAAAGCTCCGACTTTCCACTTAACATTTGAATACCATGTTTACCGTTTTCTCGTACATAGTCTGCTACTTGGTTGATGTAGAGAGAAAACAGTATCGGTGATTCTAAGGCACCCTGTTTTGTGCCAATGGGGCAGTTAATGAACTCTGAGAGGTTACCCTTCCATCTGACACAAGTTTTCACATGGGCGTACATAGATTTTAGCATATTAATCAATTTTTCAGAGGCTTGTGCTTTAGCAAGTGTACTCCAGAGGATCTGGCGGTCAACGGAATCAAAGGCTTTTTTATAATCAACAAATGCTATATATAGTTTCCCTCTGCCCCTTCCATACACATGTCTGTTTATCATGCAGTGTAGCGTAAATATGTGGTCGACGGTAGAATACCCTGTCCTAAAACCAGCCTGTTCCATGCAGATTTTCCCTTTGCCTTCAGCCCATAAATGCAGTCGCTTAGTTAATACAGAGGTAAAGAGCTTGCTCATAGTGCTTAACAGGGATATACCTCTGTAGTTTGAGGGGTCGAGCCTGTTGCCTTGCTTGTGCAGAGGGATAGTGATTGATTTGCTCCATTCTCGTGGGAAGGTTTGAGCATCATATATGGCATTAAAGAGCCTTACTAAGAAAGGCAGCATGTAGCCACGACTCAGCTTGAACATTTCTCCTGGGATTTCGTCTATACCTGGAGCTTTCCCACCTGAAAGCTTTGTTATTGCTTGGTTTACTTCATCTGAGGTAATTGGTGCATCCAGAATATCATCAAAAGTTAGTCCCGCCCTTAACACTCAGGTGCAAACCAGAGAGAGAGAGAGAGAGAGAGAGAGAGAGAGAGAGAGAGAGAGAGAGAGAGAGAGAGAGAGAGAGAGAGAGACTTTGACTTCTTTATTGTTAGGCCGGCGGCCCGTCACAATTTACAACAAGTTGAAGTCGGGGAAAATCGACAATTTGTCACAAAATAAACTACATATCGAAAACAATCGAAACTGAGTCTGGTAACAGGTGGCCTCTATCCATCTACGAGTGGTGTATACAGACATACAATACCTAGTAATGTATACATGTTATTGTATCCATATTAATCTTCAACATGTTGCCAACGGAACTTCATGGCATAGTAGATGAACATGGTAACCGAGAGAGAGAGAGAGAGAGAGAGAGAGAGAGGAGAGAGAGAGAAGGAGAGAGAGAGAGAAGGAGAGAGGAGTAGGAGAGAGAGAGAGAGAGAGAGGGGACAAAGAGAGAGAGGAGGGCAGAGAGAGAGAAAGAGAGAGAGAGAGAGAGAGAGAGAGAGAGAGAGAGAGCGAGAGAGAGAGAGAGATATATATGGGGGAGGGAGAGAGATAGTGAGTGGAGAGAGAGAGAGAGAAAGAGAGAGAGAGAGAGAGAGAGAGAGAGAGAGAGAGAGAGAGAGGAGAGAGTGGAGAGAGAGGGTGGAGAGAGAACGAACGAACGAACGAACGAACGAACGAAAAAATTTATTTGTGTAGGCCACCGGCCCATTACAAAAGTTCGAGAGAAACGTGCGGCTATGTACATGGTAGGGGTCAAGACTGGCCGCCAGTCTTGCAAGTGTTACGCGCACGAACGAGGAAACTGATCGAGACGTCGAACAGTTCGTTATTTCTGGAATGTCCGTGCGTCCGTCCGTTCACGCATGGCCTGCGTCACTGCAGACCTGCTGCTCCGCGTCCTTCTCGTGCTTGCCGTGTCGCACGCAGTGTCTTCGGATTTGTTGTGTCTGGCTCCTGGCTGGCTCTTGGACTGCGATGGAGCTGTCGTTGATGGAGGCTTTGCCGCCAGAGGATCAGGCCTCTGACTGGTGGAACTAGATCCCTCACGGGGGGCGACATCTCTGGATAGTGGCCTGGGTGAAGTAGCCTCCGAGACCGGTTGAGTTGCGTCCGTCTCCACCACCGGCTTAAAAGCACCAGATGACACCACATGGCCCTCTCTGTCCTCGCCGAACTCACTCCCTCTCTGTCCGTCCTTCCCCCTCGACAGTATCGCGTCCACCATCTCCCTCAACCACTCTCTGTCATCACTTGCTGGCTGATCAGCGATGGTGCCTGTGTCGGTGGAAGGAGAATCCGTCTGCACCTCAGCACCAGCAGGAATTCCAAGATCACTTGATATTTGTGCAGCGAAGCGTGTTGGGTCAAAGGTCACGGCTGTCGGGGGGCGAGGGCAAGATGACGTAGAGGCCCGTGAAGTTTGTGCAACATCAGCATTATTATCAAGTTCGAAATTCGAGCCAGTAACGACGCTATTTTCAACATGATGTCGAAAAGTTTGCTCACCGAAGGCACGGTTCCTCTGTGCACGCCGCAGGTCGCGTCGGAGCTGTGCGGGAGGCTTTCTTCTCCAGTGCCCTCGACGTGTCTCGCTCGCCAGCAATGGCTGCCCGTCGCTCGGCCTGAATCGCAGCACAACGACGACACCGTCAGACTCCCCTGCCACCTTCCACGACGAAAGCTCGTCCGACTCGAGCAGCGAAGACAGCGCTACCTCAACAGCTGTTGGTAACCCTACAACTGGCATAATTCTGCTTCTGTGTCAACTAGAGGCGTAAATCAGGCAGAGCCGAAGTAAACGCGTGCTCCGAGATGGCAGTCGCGAGAGGGGAGTGGAGAAAGAGAGAGAGAGAGAGAGAGAGAGAGAGAGAGAGAGAGAGAGAGAGAGAGAGAGAGTGGATAGAGATAGAAGAGAGAGAGTGGAGAGAGAGAGAGAGAGAGAGAGAGAGAGAGAGAGAGAGAGAGAGAGAGAGAGAGAGAGAGAGTGAATGGAGAGAGAGAGAGAGAGAGAGAGAGAGAGAGAGAGAGAGAGAGGGAGAGTGGAGAGAGAGAGTGGAGAGAGTGGAGAGAGAGAGAGAGAGAGAGAGAGAGAGAGAGAGAGAGAGAGAGAGACTTTGAGACTTTGAGACTTTGAAACTTTATTGTAAGGCCGACGGCCCGTCACAACATTGTACATTCTCATCATTCGTTGAAGGTTCGTGATTACAGTAAAAGTACTTCAATCGGTAAACATCAAACTTTTGTCGTACAATATACAATGAAAACAGCATTGTAATTTTTCTCCGAATCATTAACAACATAATGGTAGATGACGCACTCAATACCATTGGATCAGTTGTTTTGTTTATTCTACACAATGGCAACTAATTATCTGCTAAAACCCAGGATACATAATTATCTTACTTGCCTAACATGTCCGTCTTGAAGTCTTTGACGTCGGTTGAGAGCGTAATGCAAAAACATGGCGACGTGTTTTGTTTTTATGTACCCATGTCCATCTATCAAGAATATGAAACCTTGCGTATTCATAAATTTGATGTATCTTTTGATGTACTTTTCCCTCAGGTCTTCATACGTGGGGCACACCAACAAGAAATGCATTTCATCCTCCTTGTTATCATTACAGAATGGACATTTTGTCTCTTCTCTTCTATATAACTTGTTTCCATTAAGTCCGTGTACTCCCAACCGGAAGCGTGTGAGTGCAACTCTAAATTTTGCTATGTTTATGGTACTAAGATATTTTTCACATTCAAAGGTATTTTTGAAGGTACTGTACAATGTCAGACGTTCACTTTCAGTGATCTTACAATGCCATCTCTGTCTATAGCAGTCTTGGAGTCTAATCTTAAGGCTTTTCAGAAAGTTTCTTTCGTTATTAGTCCCTTTGTTGTACCATATGTAGGCGAAACCTGATTCGCAGAGACAATCTTTGACAGACCTCAACCAGTTTCGTTCATTGGGGATAGTTGCGCTTGACAGCATAAGGAGTGCTTGCTTAGGTAATCTGTCATTTGGCATGTTTTGTAGTTTAAGCCAATATTTAATGGCCCTAATAGTGCTATTGATTTTTAGGGGAAACCTTCCTGTTTCACCATATACAAGATGATTTGGTGTCTTGACGTCAACTTTTAAAAATCGTTTGCAAGCAAACATGTGCGCTTTTTCTATATTTGAATGTTCCTGCAGTCCCCACAATTCTGATGCATATAACAACAAGGGTTGGATTTGGGCGTCAAACATTTTGAAATATAAATTTGGCGTGTGACTGTAGAGAGTCCATAGCATCTTTAGTAATGAAACTGTTTTTTGTTTAGCTTTTGTGGTTGCGCTGTCTAATGCTCCTGATTTTGATAGTCTAGTCGTAAATGTGTAACCAAGATATCTAAAAGAGTTTACGACTTCTAGTTTAGAACCGTTTAGGTACCATTTTTCTCCCTGGGTGAGGAATCCTCCTCTCCGAAATACCATGACCTTTGTTTTGGTAATATTAACTTTGAGGCCAATTTGTTCAGATGCATGTATAAGGTTATCTATTTGTGTCTGTAGACCTACTGGGGTTGTAGACAGTAGTGCAATATCGTCTGCGAAGATCAGAAGAAAGATTTCCTCTTTACCATTTTGCATTTGTACACCATGTCTACCATGTTTGCGGACATAGTCTGCAATGGAGGTGATGTATAGTGAGAATAGTGTCGGACTCTCAGAGGAACCTTGCTTTGTTCCAATGGGGCATTCAAAAAAGTCAGGCTATTCTCCCATCGTACGCATGTTTGTACTGTATCATACATTGCTTTTAGCATATTAATAAATTTCGTAGAAATACCTGCTTTATCCAATGCCTGCCATAGATGTGGCCGTTCCAAAGAGTCAAATGCTTTTGTGTAGTCAATGAAAGCAACATAAAATTTCCCTCTTCCTCCACCGTATACATTCTTAGATATCATAGCGTGCAGTGTAAAAATGTGGTCAATAGTAGAGTGCTCCCTCCTGAACCCAGCTTGCTCTATACAATGCTTATTGTTTTCATCCATCCAATTTTGTAATCGTCTTGTTAGCACGAAGGTAAATACCTTACTTACAATACTTAGTAAGGAGATTCCTCTGTAATTAGAAGGGTCAACTGTGCTTCCACTTTTGTGTATTGGTACAATTACTGATCTGCTCCATTCATCAGGAAATGTCTGAGTATCATATGTCTTGTTAAACAGTTGTACAAAATAGGGGACTAGGAGCTTTTTAGCTAGTTTGATCAGTTCTCCTGGGATTTCGTCAAGCCCTGGGGCTTTGTCACGTCTTAATTTAGCTATTGCCATGTCAACTTCCTGGCTTGTTATCGGCGAGTCAAGCATGTCATCATGAACATCGTGATCACTTCCACTGTCTAAGGTAATATCAGTGCTTTCTTTGTCATAATTGAACAGACTTTTAAAGTATTGTTTCCATGTTTCTATTTGTATATCGGGTAGTTTAGCCCTTTTTCTGGATTTCTTTCGTATGATTGACCAGAATTTATCAGTTATACAAATTTTCCATCAGAAAGTTTCGGAGTTTACTTTGATGTTCTTTTTTCTTCTCGCGGATTAGTTTCTTATATTCATTTCTACATTTTATATAATCCGTTTTCTCTGCCGTCGAATTTGCTCTTTCGTAGGCTGAAAGTGCCTTTTTGGCCCTATGTTTAGCTGTTTTGCAGTCCTGGTCGTACCAGTCAGCATTTTTATGCTCTACTTGACCAGATGACCAGAAGGTGTGTCGCATACATTCAATTGTTTGGAGTAGGGCCTCTGTAATTAATTTTACCGACGTGTTCACACATGAAGTTATGTTCTCCTCGGCACGACTTAGCATTGTTCTAAATGAGGCAGATTGTAAGTTAAATGCAACTTCTTCCTCTTTACTTTTGTCCCAGATAATTTTGGATGTCTTTTTGTTTCTTTTTTGCTCTGTTTCTAACTTTCTTTCTTGTTCTACCAAAATCTCGAGTGGCATGTGATTTGACTCTATTCTAGGGTTCACTTTTGTACAAACCTCGATTTCAGTCGCATTGTTCATAACTAGACAATAATCAATCACACTCTCTCCATGTTGTGAAATATAAGTAAATTTACCTTCTCTGTCGTTGTGATTACTTCCATTTGCTATATATATATGGTGAACTCTGCATATGTCAACTAGTATTTCACCAAACTGGTTCATTACGCTGTCTTGTGAGTTCCGATTGGCTGTATTATCTGGGCATGTACATGGGATCGGTTCTTCATGCTCTAATAGTTCGTCATCATCGGCATGCAAGTTCCAGGTTTTAGTTCTTGCATTTAGGTCTCCACATATTAATATAGCGGAGTTCGGGTTTGCTTCTTGCAAGTCTAGTATAGTATCTTCTAACAAATATAAATTACATTTAGTTGTTTTATCTCTATAATAAGGAGAGTCCGCTGGTGGGACGTACAAACACACAAGTATAACATTATTTTTGGAACTGCTACCGATTTTGAGAGCAACCATATTATCATGTTTGCAAGGCAAGGGAGTTAATTTCTTAGCAAAACATTTCTTTACCAGTACGACAACTCCACCAGATCGTCTGCCGTGATGTGACAGTTTGATTGCTGGTGAGTGATAAATGTGGTAATCAGCAAAGTATATTGAAAAATCAAACTCATGTGAAGTAAATGTTTCGACAAAACAGCAAACGTGGAAAGATGAGATATAACTCACAAAACCGGGTTCCCACAATCTTGCAGTCAGTCCATCCACATTCCAGCACAACAAGTCCAGCGCTGTCGCGCGAGGTCTCATGGCAGAGAGCTGGTTAGCGAAACTGGGAGCGGGTCGTCGGCCTGTCCGTCAGTTCTGAGCCGGCGCGGGGCTCCCGGAGTCCGCTCTCTTAGAGTGGCGTAGTCTGCTTTGCCACACGTTCTCCTGTCCCTGTGCCCCGGCTATCGCATGTCTCGGACCCACGTTGGAGGACGTACCCCTATCAACGTCTGTCCGTGCGTCGGCAAAGGCATCTTCGTTGCCTTCTCCCCCTGAGTCGTCTTCCTCTGTCTGCTCTATCCGATGAGCGGCGCTCTTACGCTGCGAGTCCTTCACCACCCAATCAAGCAGAGAGCGTTGGGTGAATTCTGCACGCTCAGAGCGTGCAGCACGAGAGTCGCTGTTCGTGGAGGTCTCCCGCACGCTGACGTCAGTTGTCTCACCGTTGGCTGGCGCTGGTGTCTCATGGTCTTGTATGTCTCGCACAAGTCGGTCCCTGTCACGTGTCTCGACTCTAGACGACCGCATGTTTTTAGCCGGTGACGAGTCATCCGGGTCGGCCTGTGGAGTGATAGAGCCACTATCGTTATCGATTTCAAAAGGCCTCTGGTCCTGCTGACAACGTGTGTCTGTAAACATGGTTTTCAGCTGCTCTTTTTCAGGTGGGTTGCTCAGGGCATGACTTGACCCGACCCGACTCTGCTCCGAATCTGCGTTGGAGAGCGTGATCAAGTTGCGCCCATCTATTTGTCTTTTCTGGGAATCCCTTTTGCCTCTGGAATTGTGTGGGAAGTTTGCGCCAGTATGGTACCCTTTTGGTCGAGT
>JAWQFJ010023962.1:0-28135 GCA_034096865.1 Theodoxus fluviatilis | reverse complement strand
TTCAGTCACAGTGCGTGAGTTTACTCACGGGAGTGTGAGACTGAACCCAGTTCTCTCCAGCCTTCAGTTTGCTGAGGAAGATCCTTGGATAAGGATCGAAAGCTACAAGTGAGTGGCTTCCTTTTTTGTTTGCGAGACAAGTATAGATCTGTAGCCATTAATATTTGCAATTCATCTTTTTCTGTAAATATAGAATGTATCCAATGGGTCGTCGGCCGAAACAAACCAATGAATCATACAATCAATCCATCCCATCCCATCCCAATCCCCTCCTAATCCCCTCCTAATCCCAATCCCCTCCCAATCTCATCCCCATCCTCATCTCAATCCATCAATCATTCAATCACTCTCTCTCCGTCTCTCCCCCTCCCCCTTCTCTCTCTCTCTCTCTCTCTCTCTCTCTCTCTCTCTCTCTCTCTCTCTCTCTCTCTCTCCCTTTCATTTTCTCTCTATATTCTCTCACGAGATATTAGATGGCCCTAAACAGGGCTGTTTAGTGCAAGCGTTTGCTCCCGAGCGTTCGTGAACAGTAAGGTGGCTGCTGATTAGATTCAGTTGCCGTGGGTGTTTTGTTCAACTCTTTTATTACTAACTTTGTCTTTTGGCCGGTGACATCTCTCTCTCTCTCTCTCTCTCTCTCTCTCTCTCTCTCTCTCTTGATTCGCTAATGCTTTTAATTTGTATATATGTGCATATACCTACATGACGGGTCTTTGGCCGCAAATAAACAATCAATCTCTCTCTCTCTCTCTCTCTCTCTCTCTCTCTCTCTCTCTCTCTCTCTCTCTCTCTCTCTCTCTTTGAGAATCGAAAAAATTGTTGAGCACAAAGTTCTTGGTGTAATAATTGATTATTATTTAGGATGGCAATCACACATTGATTATATTTGTAACAAAATCAATTAATCTATTTCTTCTCTCCAAATTAAGACATATTGTTGACGTTCAAACTTGCAAAATCTTCTTCCATGCTCATATCTTATCTCACATAAATTATGCGTCAACAATTTGGGATGGCTGTAGTGACGCTAACTTGAAAAGGCTGAAGTCATTGTATCGAAGAGCCTCCAAGCTTATGAAAACAGATAGTTCACTATCTACAAATGACAAAATGAAAGAACTTAACATATTGCCTTTTCATAAGCATTTACAATTGAATAAATGTGTCTTAATGAAAAGAATTAATGACTGCGATGTGCCTGATTATTTGATAAACTTATTCCAACATTCAAATATTCGTGTACATAACTTTATAATACCACAACCTAGGATTGATTTGTTTAAACATAGCCTATCTTATTCAGGAGCTACTATGTGGAACACACTATCCAATTCTCTAAAAATTGCGAAAACTTTAGAGAAATTTAAATTGAAACTACATACTTTTCTAATGCAGTCATCCTAGATACTTTCATCTTATTCTAAATTCACTTTGTGGCTATTTTCAACGTGGTATTTCGTTACCATGAATTGATTGTAACCTGTGTTATTGTGTGAATTCTGTATGGGATAGAGGGTGGGTGGGTGGGCAGGTGGGGGGGTGGGGGGGGGGGATGGGATTGGATTTGTTTGTTTGTTTTCTTGTTTTAACAAGGGCTGGATGTAAGATAGGCAGTTATGCCTAATTCATGAAAAATAAAGTTTAATCAATCTCTCTCTCAGGGCTGCAAATTGAGTCCGCTACCCTTTTCCTTGCTGATGACGTCACTAACTAAAGAAATAAAAGAAAAGGGTAGGCCTGGGGTCAAATTGGTTGCCAATGGTGAAGAAATATTTGCACTTTTGTTTGCGGACGATGTGGTACTGCTTTCGGATATGGTTCCAGGATTGCAGAATCAAATACGTAACCTCAAGGCTGCTGCCGAGAGGCTGGGTTTGAGTGTGAATGCACAGAAGACCAAGGTGATGTCATTCCGCTTGGGGGGTCACATGGCAGGACATAAGAAATGGTACTTGAGAGGACAAAACTTGATGGAGTATCTTCATATAAATACCTCGGCGTGACATTGTCGACAAAGGTCTGTAAAAACCCAATACTAGCTGATTTGGCATTTTGAGGGAGAGTTGCGCTCTTGAAGATCATAAAGACATTACGACAACTGGTACATGTGGCACCCCAAGTGCTAAACAAAATTGTCGATGTACAGGTTCAGCCTGTTCTATTGTATGGATCAGAGATATGGGGAATCGATGATTGCGAAATAGTATAAACTGTCCATCTGTTAGCATTAAAGCAATATTTAAATGTAAGTTCTAGAACTCCCAATGCTCTGGTTTATGGGGAAACAGAAAGATACCCTATGTATATCAATGCGGTACTGAGGTCTGTCAAATATTGGTTTAGAACACTCAAAATGGAAAATAATAGGTACCCACGTATTGTGTACATATCTATGTTGAATAACGTGGAAAGCAATAACTGGGCCTCCAAGATCAAATGTATCTTTACTAAATATGGATTGTCAGATGTTTGGACATCACAGAAAGCAGCCAACGAACGTGTAGTTTGGAAAACGCTAAGAGGAAAACTCATAGAAGAATTAACACAGCAGTGATGGCTTAAGTTAGGTACGAGTCAAATATATACCGTATACAAAGCATTTAAGATTGTCTTTGGAGCAGAAAAATACTTGTTAGAGCTGGACAAATTTTTTTAGAGACTGCATGATCAGATTAGGATTGGGAATAAGTGAGCTGTCCATGCATAGGAATAGATATAGTAAAGATAATTCTGAAACTCTGTGTCCCAATTGTAGGGAAAAAGAGGAAGACGAAAGGCACTTTCTCTTACTATGTCCAGCGTTGTATAATTTACGAATCAAATACTTTATACCGTATGTCAGAGAAGAAAGCGATGATCCATTTGTACTACTTCTCTGTGATAGCGACACAAATGTGATAAGAGGGGTCGCCACTTACCTTTACCATGCGTTAAAGAGAAGAAGGGAGGCAACATTACAAGATATGCAAAATGTATTTTTCCTCGATTGAGCAAAGATCGTAACAAAAGTGCATCGTAGCGCTCCCAGCGTATACTGTACATGACAAATAATCACGGAGGTACAGCATATAGAGCGATTGTACCTTCTACGAGTACGTTGTAAAATGAAGAGTATAAATATACTTGTGATGGGCCGCAGGCCTAGACAATAAACTTGTTCGTTCGTTCGTTCTGTCTCTCTCTCTCTCTCTCTCTCTCTCTCTCTCCGTCTCTGTCTCTGTCGGTCTCTGTCTCTCTGTCTCTCTCTCTCTCTCTCTCTCTCTCTCTCTCTCTCTCTCTCTGTCTCTCTCTCTCTCTCTCTGTCTGTCTGTCTCTCTGTCTGTCTCTCTCTCTCTCTTCGTCAATAGGGAGATATCGAGAGCTTCGTTTTCAGCCATCTTGTTTCGTTTCGTTTTATTTATTGCTGACTACGTCACCGCTTTAGGCGTCTTTGGGTCAAGGTGAAGGTCAACCGGTAAACGAAACGAGCTGCAGCAAAACGATTTCGGAATAGAAGGCCCTAAAACGAGCTGGATTTCGTTAGTATTTTTCTGCAGCTTGTCATGGTATTCTGACCCAGGTAAAGCGTAGAATCTTTGTTTGATCCATCTTTAGCCGTCGCATGCCAGTATTTTTTATATTTGACTTGAAATATGGTCATAAATTGTCTTGTACTGAGGCCACTGTTTGAAGGCTTCGCCGCCATTTTTCGAGCGTGGACATTGAAAGTAGGTTACGCTTCAAAATGTGAGGGGTGGGGTTGTGTGAGGGGTGGGGATGTGGTGAGGGGAGGGGTTGTGGTTGTGGTGAGGGGTGTGGATGTGGTGAGGGATGTGGATGTGGTGAGGGGTGGGGATGTGATGAGGGGTGGGGATGTGGTGAAGGGTGGGGATGTGATGAGGGGTGGGGATGTGATGAGGGGTGGGGATGTGGTGAGGGGTGGGGATGTGGTGAGGTACTGTCAAAATTAGTTGAATTCCTGAATACTATTCAGGGGCGGACGAGGGGGGGGGGGGGGGAACCGGAACCCCCCCCCCCCCCCAACAGAAAAATAAAAAATAAAACATTAAAAAAGCTATTTTAAAAAACTATTTTTATTAGTAACAAAATGTGCTGCCTGAAAGTGGTAATGATGATCATCAGAATGCGCCAGATTGGAACATTTTGCAGTGAAAATCTCTCCACCCCCCACCCCCCCTCCCGCTTACACGCTTCGGCTGAGCTCCAAGCGCTCGTATAGGGTCGCACTACGCCCCCCCCCCCCCCCCCCCCCCCCTCCGCTCTTACGTTTCGGCTGAGCTCGAAGCGGCCCAATAGGGTCGTCATTCGCCCCCCCCCCCCCCTCGTTATCACGTTTCGGTTGAGCTCTGTAACAACATCCCCCCCCCCCCGCTCTTAAAAAAGTTTGGAAACAACCCCACCCCCCACCCCCCACCCCCCAAAAAAAGAACTGATCCGCGCCTGAGTATTTGTAAAAAAGTAACTGAATAACTCTAAGCCACAGTTTCAATGCTTATGTTGCGTGTATTGAGTTGTATTTTTTTCTTTTTTTCCATTTCTAATTCAATGATGTATGTTATAGTTGGTTTTGATGTTAATATTCTAAATGCCCCAAGGGTAATGAATAAATTGTGCCTTCCCTTTATGGGTCTGGCACCCAAACTTGAACTTGTGCGGGGTGGGGTTGTGGTGAGGGGTGGGGATGTGGTGAGGGGTGGGGATGTTGTGAGAGGTGGGGTTGTGGTGAGGGGTGGGGTTGTGGTGAGGGGTGGGGTGTGGTGAGGGGTGGGGTTGTGGTGAGGGGTGGGGTTGTGGTGAGGGGTGGGGTTGTGGTGAGGGGTGGGGTTGTGGTGAGGGGTGGGGTTGTGGTGAGGGGTGGGGATGTGGTGAGGGGTGGGGATGTTGTGAGGGGTGGGGTTGTGGTGAGGGGTGGGGTTGTGGTGAGGGGTGGGGTTGTGGTGAGGGGTGGGGTTGTGGTGAGGGGTGGGGTTGTGGTGAGTATCAGCCACCCGTTTTGTTCTTCAGAGAACTCACTTCCTCACTAACAATGCTGCCCCCTTCCCCTCACCCTGCCACCCCCCTGCCTCACCCCATCCCTTAGTCTCATCCCCCCCCCGGCCTCAACCCACCCCCGGCATCACCCCACCCCTCGGCATCACCCCCCCCCCCCTCGGCTTCACCCCCCCCATCCGGCCTCACCCCACCCCTGGCCTCACCCCACCACCCCCCGACCTCACCCCCCCCCCGGCCTCACCCCCCCCGGCCTCACCCCCCCCCCCCCGGCTCACCCCTCCCCCCACCCCCCCCGGCCACCCCCCCCTCCCCTCACCCCCCCCCCCGGCTCACCCTACCCCCGGCCTCACCACCCCGGCTCACCCACCCCGGCTCACCCACCCCCGGCTACCCACCAAGCCTCACCCCCCCCCGGCCACCCACCCCGGCCTCACCCCACCCCCGGCTCACCCACCCCCGGCCACACCCCGGCCTCACCCCCCCGCCTACCCCCCCGCTCACCCCCCCGCATCACCACCTCCCGGCTCACCCCACCACCCGCTCACCCCACGCCTCACCCCCCCCGGTCTCACCCCACCACCCGGTCTCACCGCACCCCCCCGGCATCACCCCACCCCTAGCCTCACACCCCCTCCCCGGCCTCATCCCACCCCCTAGACTCACCCCACCCCCTTAGCCTCAACCCACCCGTGTTCCATCCCATCCGCGACTCCTCCTACTCCCCAACCCCCTTCAACCCTCACACAGGAAAACTTTCCGCTATCTCTCTCATGTTTTGTTCGATACATCTGTATGGCTTCTTCCTCGTTCAAAATACTGTATTTCTGATGGAAGAAATGACGAGAATGAGTGGAGTCTTACCGCCTATCAGCATTTGTAGACTGTGTAGGATCTTTCTTGTTGAAATCGGCGTTGCACTGATTTCTTAGTGCATGATTATCGATCTATGTTTGATCAATTAGGTTGTATCTTCTTTGTCAGCTCAAGGACAATCACTGTATCAGTTTGATCTGAAATGTAATCAACACGGTTCAGGGCACTCAACAAGAGACATGAAACAGCTGTGGCGTCACTCTACTCACAGTTCAGTATTGATAGAGTATGACAGAGCATGCCTTATCTTTCAGTCTACTTATCCCGCAGGATGGGAGGTGGGGGAATTTAAATCTTCTCTAAGTGTGTGTGGAACTTTGCAATCTGAGTTTCGTAAATTACCTCCCTTCCGTCAAACGAAACGCGGTGCCTTGGCGCTCCGATATCGACATAGCAGCCCTTGCTCGTTTCTTTTCGTTTTCCTATGAGTCATACGTCAAAGGTCACTTCCGGGATAAAGAACGAAACGAAAACGAAGCTCTCGATATCTCCCTATTCTCTCTCTCCGTCTTTCTATCTCTGTCTCTCTATCTCTCTGAGTCTCTCTCTCTCTCTATCTATCTATCTATCTCTCTCTATCTCTCTCTCGCTCTCTCTCTCTCTCTCTCTCTCTCTCTCTCTCTCCCACCTTGGCTTACCAACAGAATCATGCAGGCTATGAAAACGAAAAAAGATATCCCGGCTTACTAGAAGCAAAGGAACCGCGTCAAGACTCTGGTTTGAAATGGAAAAAAAACTCATTTTCAAAGGCTAATTGAAAACGGCAATGACACATCAATGTTATGGCGCGGAATTAATACCTTCATAAGAACTTCCAAAACAGTCTGCAACATACCTCCATCTATAAATGCTGAACAATTCAACGAACACTTCACGACAATAGCTGACAAAATCCATGCAAAATCGACCAAACACACTCCCGGTCTATCAGGGGATATTGTTCAACGTATTGAGGATTTCTGTAATGAAAGACTTCCTCATGATGCTGCATTCCATATTCCTACTGTCACCTCACATGAGGTGATGCAATACATCTTTCAACTTCCAAACAAACGATCCACGGACCTCGATGGCATCAGTTCTCATTTACTAAAAATTTCGCTCCCGCCATACTGCCTTCATTGACACACATTTATAATTTGTGTATAAGAAACAGTATCTTCCCGTCTCGTCTTCAGCAGGCCAAGGTCATTCCACTGCCTAAATCTAAGACTGCTTCAGTACCCGATGATTACCGTCCCATCTCAATTTTGCCTCTTATCTCCAAACCACTAGAAAGACACGTTCACAAACATCTTTTCTCGTATCTTGACCAATTTGACTTATTATATCAATTGCAATCCGGCTTTCGTTCCCATCACTCCTGCCAAACTGCTTTATCCTTCCTGGTGAACGACTGGCTATCAGCCATAAACAACCGCGAACTGTCTGGTACCATTTTCTTGGACCTGAAAAAGGCATTTGACCTAGTTGACTACGAAATTCTCCTTGATAAACTCTCGATGTACTTGAAAAATCCAACATCAGTCTCCTTTTTCCGATCATACTTGACACATAGAAGCCAATGTGTCTATGTCAACGGGTTGTATTCCTCGAGACGAATCGTAAAGTCAGGGGTTCCACAAGGCTCAATTTTAGGTCCATTGCTCTTCAGCTTGTATATCAATGATCTACCATTGAGTATATCAAATGAAAGTATCAAATGCACTATGTTTGCAGATGACACCATTATCAGCGTAAGCGACAGAAGCATAAATTCCATCCAATGCGCCTTGAACGTTACCCTTGATGATTTACAAAAATGGTGTTCATCAAATAGAATGGTTATAAACCCCTCAAAAACCAAGTGCATGATCCTAACTACAAGACAAAAACGTCAACGACAACCCTTAACCATCAACCTTATGCTAGAAAATGAAATCATTGAGCAAGTCTCAGAACACAGAGTGCTAGGCATAATTGTTGATGAACAACTAACTTGGGAACAACATGTCAATTCCTTATGCAAAACTATTGCTAAGAACATTTTCCTGCTCTCTAAACTGAGGCATTTTGTCAACACCGATGCATGCGCAATGTTTTTTCACGCACACATAAATTCCCATATTAATTTTGCATCTGTTGTATGGGATGGCTCCATGGCAGTGCACTTGAACAAGATTAAATCACTGTACAGACGAGCTGCCAAGCTTATTATTTCCGACTCAACATTGTCTACGGATGAAAAGATCAGAAATCTTGGCTTACTACCCTTCCAAAAACACCTCGTCCTCAATAAATGCATCCTTATGCACAAAATTGCTCATTCACGAGCACCGAAGTATCTTACTGATCTCTTCATTCGTCCCCAAACAAGCCATTCACTATCTCGCAACACTTTCATTCTACCACAACCTAGAGTAGACATTTTCAAAGGCAGTATTACACATTCAGGTGTTATGATATGGAATACACTCCCATTGCACGTAAGGAACAATACTTCCATGAAGTCTTTTAAAGCATCAATACGTGATTATCTATTCAGATGATCTCACTGCTGTCGCCTGTACATATGAAACGTATTTGCTTGAACTTGAAGATTCACTGAGCTGACAGTTGTCAAAGGCATCTACTAAAATGTTTGTCATTGTTGATCATATTCTTCATCTTACCAACTGTTGTACATAGATTAGCTACTGTGTATTTTTCTTATCTATCCATGTTTTCATTTCTTTATGAGCAAGGACAATTTGTAAGATAGGCAGAAATGCCTAAAATTTTATCCTTGATAAATAAAGAATCAATCAATCAATCAATCAATCTCTCTCTCTCTCTCTCTCTCTCTCTCTCTCTCTCTCTCTCTCTTACTTCACAGCTGGCTGCCACGGTAAGCGGACGTGCGGCGTTGCGCTCCCATAGGACATTCTCATTAACGTACCCTGCAGGAGTTATCTTCGGCGCTCTCTGTCGAAAAACAACGCGTTAGGTAGAACCACCTAGTTCCGGTCGATTCTCGAAGCGTCTGCAATGAATGCTAGATCTTTGCTAGATCGCTCAAAGTACATGCATGTGGGGGTGGAAAACAGTACTGTCATGTAAAGCTCGAATGAGAAGCAGCAGATAACTGTTTAGTTCTGGCTTGAATTGACTATTTCGTTTCCTTGGTCTGGCGAGGACCGAAAATTCACTATCATCGAGTGGATGAGTGATCAACTTGCCCGCACGGCGTAATGTATAGGCCTAACTTGTAAGATCGGGTCGATGATGACAAGAAAATGGCATTAAAACACACAAAAAGTTTCATTACAACTAAAATCACCGATTATATTAATAACTGACCATTTTTACACTTACAGCTAGTACTCAAACTTTACAACGCAAACAAAACACACCTGCGGGGAGTGTCGTGGTCTCGCATCAAAACTCAATGCACGAGTGATCGTTTCACTATCTGATCCGACATGGTATTCCAGCAAACAAGCAACTACTGCAACTTCATGAAGTTATTGAAATCTCAAAGTGTGATGTCAGACATCGATTGACCGAATGAGTTCGACTGCAGCTGCCGGTTGCATTCTCGAACATTTCGTCTGCACTGAATACTATAGATCGCTCAAAGTATGTGGGGGTGGAAAACAGTACTGTGTTATTTGCCATAACCATCGTGGCAAAATTATTGATGGAAAAGTTGTCAAGCTACATGGCATTCCAGCAAACAAGCAACTACTGCAACTTCATGAAGTTATTGAAATCTCAAAGTGTGATGTCAGACATCGATTGACCGATCGAGTTCGACTGCAGCTGCCGAATCAAACGTAAGCGCTGCTCCCAAGCTCGTTTAAGTTGCTTGTGATCGTTTCGCTATCTGATCCGACAATAATTACTAAACATTGATATCAAAAGCACTATTCAAAATTTTTGGCGGGTGGTCTACCCCGCACAACTAAAATCTACGGTTAATATCATCTCCACAAGCCGAACTACGTGAAGTTATACATTACGTCGAGTGCGCGCAAGTTGATCGACTCGATGATAGTGAATTTTCGGTCCTCGCCAGACCAGGGAAACGAAATTGTCAATTCAAGCCAGAACTAAACAGTTATCTGCTGCTACTCATTCGAGCTTTACATGAAACATTATATCACACTAGCTCGATCGTCTGCTGGCGTAGTGACTATGGTTCGATCGCGTACGTCTGCTAGCCAGCTAAGTACGTACGGTGAGGTTTGTTTACTTATCTTCTGTGGGTTTTGTGCAGAAAGTATACGTTAAAACAGTCTAATATGACTATTTTCGATTAGTTTTTAATCTAATTAATATTTTTGCATGCTTTAATGTCATCCTTTTGCCACGATCCAGCGATCATCCCATGAGCTTCTATTTTTACCAGTCTACCGGAACTAGTGGAAGTAAAGGGACAAAACTCGGGCTGAATTTCCGTTTCAGAAGTGAGAATGTCCCATAGGACATTCTCATTAACGTACCCTGCAGGAGTTATCTTCGACGCTCTCTGTCGAAAAACAACGCGTTATGTAGAATCACCTAGTTCCGGTCAATTCTCGAAGCGTCTGCACTGAATAGATATTTGCTAGATCGCTCAAAGTACATGCATGTGGGGGTGGAAAACAGTACTGTGTCATGTAAAGCTCGAATGAGAAGCAGCAGATAACTGTTTAGTTCTGGCTTGAATTGACAATTTCGTTTCCTTGGTCTGGCGAGGACCGAAAATTCACTATGAAATCGAGTCGAGTGATCAACTTGCCCGCACGGCGTAATGTATAGCCTTTAGGCCTAACTTGTAAGATCGGGTCGATAATGACAAGAAAATGGCATTAAAACACACAAAAAGTTTCATTACAACTAAAATCACCGATTATATTAATAAGTGACTATTTTTACACTTACAGCTAGTACTCAAACTTTACAACGCAAACAAAACGGGGAGTGTCGTGGTCAGGCAATCGCATCAATACTCGATGCACGAGTGATCGTGTCACTATCTGATACAACATGGTATTCCAGCAAACAAGCAACTACTGCAACTTCATGAAGTTATTGAAATCTCAAAATGTGATGTCAGACATCGATTGACCGATCGAATTCGACTGCAGCTGCCGGTTACGTTCTTGAATATTTCGTCCGCACTGAATACTATATAGATCGCTCAAAGTATGTGGGGGTGGAAAACAGTACTCAGTGTCATTTGCCATAACCATCGTGGCAAAATTATTGATGGAAAAGTTGTCAAGCTACATGGCATTCCAGCAAACAAGCAACTACTGCAACTTCATGAAGTTATTGAAATCTCAAAGTGTGATGTCAGACACGATTGACAGATGAGTTCGACTGCAGCTGCCGAATCAAACGTAAGCGCTGCCCCCAAGCTCGTTTAAGTTGCTTGTGATCGTTTCGCTATCTGATCCGACAATAATTACTAAACATTGATATCAAACGCACTTCAAAATTTCTGGCGGGTGGTCTACCCCGCACAACTAAAATCTACGGTTAATAATATCATCTCCACAAGCTGAACTACGTGAAGTTATACATTACGCCGATACGAGTGCGCGCAAGTTGATCGACTGGATGATAGTGAATTTTCGGTCCTCGCCAGACCAGGCCGGTGTGACATCGTCGATGGTAACTAATCGCGCATGGTTCTGCGAATGCGTCAAAACCGAAAGTGACGCGTGTATCGCGCCTTGTTCAAAGGTGATGTGCCGCGAGACTTTAGATTTTGTGTTTTTCGGTCAATGTGTTCATTTATTGACCGAAAAACACAAAATCTAAAGTCTCGCGGCACATCACCTTTCAACAAGGCGCGATACACGCGTCACTTTCGGTTTTGACGCATGCGCAGAACCATGCGCGATGAAGTTACCATCGGCGATGTCACACCGGGAAACGAAATTGTCAATTCAAGCCAGAACTAAACAGTTATCTGCTGCTACTCATTCGAGCTTTACATGAAACATTATATCACACTTGCTCGATCGTCTGCTAGCGTAGTGACTTTGGTTCGATCGCGTACGTCTGCTAGCCAGCTATAACTACGTACGGTAAGGTTTGTTTACTTATCTTCTGTGGGTTTTGTGCAGAAAGTATACGTTAAAACAGTCTAATATGACTATTTTCGATTAGATTTTAATCTAATTAATCTTTTTGCGTGCTTTAATGTCATCCTTTTGCCACGATCTAGCGATCATCCCATGAGCTTCTATTTTTACCAGTCTACCGTAACTAGGGGACGTAAAGGGACAAAACTTGGGCTGTATTTCCGTTTCAGAAGTGAGAATGTCCCATACACGTGAAACGGAGTGTGGTTGTGTGTTCAGAGGAATGGTTTCTGATACCAGGGCTGCGGAGACGCGGACGGCAAAGAAACTAGAATTGTAATTGAAAAATTTCAACCTCCTTTTCGTCGTATTTACTATGAATTTTATTGTGCCTTGAGCGTTGAACCGACACGTGTCTTCTGAATGAACACAGTTCAAGCTCGCCAGTACAGAAATAACCGCGTAACCTTCAAATGAAACCACGTGAAGTTGTGAGCAAACAGAAACGATATAGAACAGGCCTGCATCTTGCTGTTTGACGCTAATTTGCTTGTTGGTTTGTGGGGCTACGGAGTTTGCAAAAAACCCGCTATATTTTCTTCGACTGACGTTCGTCGATTCCTGTGTCGCGTTGCTGATGTTGTCTGTGTACGAGGACATTTACAAACTACAAAATGCGTACTCATGTGCCTCGTTAGACTGACACCGCACCAGTGTTTGTGACGCTTAATTCGTTTTGTTGTATGGTCTTGGTTTTTTGTGGTGACGGTAGATGTGTCCGTTTGAGTGAAGCCAAATTGCACTTAGTACTTTGCAATGGGCATCAATATTGAGGCTTATCGAGTTTGCATAGAACTTCATGCTGCAAGAGGTTATCGTGCCCGGCCTGTGACTAAAAACTCTGATGATGCTGCGGCATTCGTACCCACGGAAATCTCGTGCACGGACGAACACGAGGCCGAGTTTGCTCCACTTCGTGCAAGCTTGGATGTGCGCCGCTGCCAATACTCCTCGGCAGTGCAAGTGCTTCTCAGTGTTGCCTTTGCCTCCCTCGTGTTCTTAACATGTGTACTGAAGGCAGGTAGCTCTACAAAGAACATACACGATCTGTCTGGCCTCATCCTTCTAAGTGGGACCGTGGAGACCAACCCCGGGCCTGACACGAAGCACACGGAGGCAGGCACAAGCGGAACCGACGACTCCACTGAACCGACCTCGGCGACACTGAAAAGCTGGTGCGAGTCTCGCCTCGAAGAGACCACAGCTGCAACGCAGAACCGAATCGCGGAGACGGAGATTGAGTTGAAGAAAGTGAAAGCGTGGGTGAAGGATACAAACGAGCAGAACCAGCAAGAGTCCCAACGAGCGATTGAAACATTTCGATCCCTACCGCAGGAGACGGAATACCTGAAAGCCCATCTCAACACCCTGTACTCAGAGCTTCAATCCAAAGTCCAGATGACGGACAAGACAGTGGACAACTAAAGGCCATCTCACGCCGTAACAACACCAGGGTGTTTGGGATCCATGAGGAGAGTGGGGAGCCCTACTGGACGTGTCTACAGACCGTCCTGCGTCTTTTTCGAGAGACGGTTCCTGGAGTGAAATGGACCTAGAAGGACATCACACAAGTAAAAAGACTTGGTCCACCCAACGGAGGTAGACAACAGAGACCTCGACCTGTCCTCGTGGAGCTATCCACGTTCATAGACAAGATATATCTGCTGAAGCATGGCCGGGAACCAATGAGACGGTTAGGAGTGAAGATTTCGGGAGAACTCACATCCCGACAGGCCCGCACCCTCCGAGATCTCCGCAACCAGGGACAGAAGGCCTACTTTAAAAACAACAGGCTATACTTCAGAGATGAAGTACCTTCAACTCCCCACCCAATGCATCGTCACCCTCCGAGAAGCCACAACACAACAAATACAGACTCTGGGACATGGAGGACTCCGAGCCAGGATGTCCGACTACAAGACAATTTTGGCCCACCGATGTACTCCACCATTGCTGATAGTTCCAATTATGCTACCCACTATGCGTATCCCTCGACAGAGCGGAAAATGCAGGAGCAGCAGTGTCTTCTTCACAAGTCTGTCTACGGACCACACGAACTCACCTCCCTAGCATCATTGGTGTGTGAAGATAGAATCGCACCCGAGGAATCCGTATCACAGATTGAAGAGAGTCACTCAGAGACCTGGAGAATACCACTTCGCGGGGGCAGCGATCATGCAGACACAAGTAACAGAGGACCCTATGATCGAATAACCAGACAACACTGGCACTCTGGTGGAACCTGCTGTCGAGAGAAGCTGCCACCCCGGGGTCGCAACAGGAGCGCACCGGCGAGATTGGGAAACGCTCCACCCACGACGATGCCGCTGCAAAGTCGGTTACCCACATGTACACCGCCAGTCACGGTCACGGGTGAAACTCATCACTGTCAGCAGACAATTTCCTCCCTGCCAGCTCAAGGACCCCCAGAAAAACAAAAACCAAAATGACAGCAAAGCACCCTCCAGATGCTGCAGACGCGCTCTACCTACTGTCAACGGGAGCCAATCATCGTCATCACCTCCTCTACAGCACAAGAACGCAGACAGCCCTCTTCCAGCACGAAGGGTATCGAAGGAACAAGAGCTACCTGCGCAATCGGATGACGAGGACTTTGCTAGCTTTGCGGAGGACGGTCAACCCGTGGAATCTGCGGTGGATGCTCCCCAAACATTGGTTTGGCAGGGACAACCCCCCGAACTCAACACAGCAGGGACAATGGGATGCCGCAAGCACCTGATGGATTGGCCGACGCCCGACAGTTTCAGAGAGCTTTGCAGACAATGCGGAATCTAGATTTGTGGCGATGGTCGCGAGACTTGTGCTCGGTTATTCAGACTGATGCTGGAACACTTCCGCATTCTCTGCTGGAATGTAAGTGGTATGAGCGCACGGCTAGACGAACCTGGGTTCCTCGAGTACGTGGCCATGTTTGATATCTGCTGTTTCTTGGAAACATTTACGACGGAAAATTTTGATTTCTCCATTCATTTTGAAGATTATGTTATCTACCACTCTCCAGGCAAAAACTATCAGTGCAAGGAAGGAGGTCAGGTGGAGTTGCCGCTCTTATTCGTAAACACCTAGTTGCCAATGTAACTCATATATGGTGCCAGCATGATAATGTACTGATTTTCCGCATACAACGGCGGAGGCCAGTCATTGTTATCTGTGCTTATGTCCCACCACCTGAATTGCCCTACTATGCTGCTAAAAACGTAACATGCAATACATATTTACTTGAAGATATAAAAACCGCTGGCGCTGAACCTCCAGGTTTTGGCATATATATTTTTTAAAAATTTAATATCGGGTTCGGACCCGCAACCTCTCGACAAAAGAGGGGGAATAAACACACACACACAAAAACACAAAAATCCAGGTTGGGTTCGAACCCACAACCTCTCGAAAAAAGAGAGGAAAACAAGTTTCGGCGCAGAATCGAATCTGGTCATGCATGACCAAGAGTCCAACGCTCTACCAGCTGAGCCATTAGAGAATTGATATGACAGAGTGTTTGTTAAGCATTTATAACGTTCTTTTCCGTGGCCACACGAGCAGCTAAATCTCAACCGGCTGAATAAAAGCAAAGGAGTCTGTGCGGGGGTGAGTCTCAGATCTGCATTAGAAATTGAACATTACTGCTCATTGCTCGTGCAAGGCTGGGTAAGTGTTGTTGTTTTTTTTAATCATTTATCTGTTATGCGTTTGATAGATTAACCTAAGCTCGCATTCCAAAATTGTAGAACCTACTGCTGAAGTGTTGTGTGTGGATCCAAAAAGCTTGCGCAACTGTCCTTTGCACTGACTGTCCTATGCACGGACTGTCCTTTGTACTGACCGTCCTTTGCATTAACTGTCCTTCACACTGACTGTTCTATGCACTGACAAGGAGATTGTCACGAAGGAGAGGAGGGGAAGTGCGCTTTCTACAGTGGGTAAAGATCTAGCAGTCCGCTCCGAGTTTTTGTCGCGCTCATTAGTGCTTCGGACACGCACCGGTCACTAGCTTACAGGCATGACATAGAATGACCGCCTTGTAGCTGTCAGGTAGCTCTTGTCCTCTTCTGTGGATATTTCTAAATGAACATACCGAGACCACCCGACTCATACTATCTTTCGGCACGGTGACGGTTACATCTAACGAACCAAACCTTTTACAGACAAATTCAGTAACGCTAGTTCGTCGAGATCAAAATAGGAGTCTCAACCTTCCAGCAATGGTAGAATCTTGCCTGTCGTGTAGATCCTGCGCAGATTTTTCGTCCCACTTACTCAGTCACTTCACAACGTAGCTGAACAGACTTAACGGCGTCCATAGACGAATTCAAAGCCTCTCCACGATTCACGATTGCAGCGCGACACTCGATAAAGATCGCAAATCATCTCACCTTGCGGACGTTTCTCACGTCCTAAATATCTCCTGGATGAAGTTTGTGGAGAAAAATCATGTGCGAAATCCAAATGCGAGTAAATCTGTGTTTACATGCAAACTGTGGCCGCCTCTAAATCTGCTCCTCTAAAACTGCATCTTTTTCATCTTCGTCCTCTTCGGAAAAAACGGGCACATCGTCCTTCTCATCTGATCCTTCTTTCAGAGCGATTTAAACAAAATCCTCATCGTCCTGCTTGCAATGCATTAGCTATGAAATCGCCCCCTTGCCACATGTGTAAACAAAGTCTGGCAGTGCCTTATCCTCTTCAAATTGAGAGACACAGACGATCTACAATGTTCCTCACTATCTTATAAGAGAACTAGAATACCTCGATTGGTTAAGAGCCCCTCACAACACGTACAAGAAACTTACACAAGCACGGCATCATATCATGAGATGTGTCGTCATTCAGTTAATTTCGTCTAAATAAAGTCTGTAGGGCCTCCAGTAAACCTGGAGGGATAATCTTCTCGTATTACCGCTTTTTTGCGTCTGCTGGTAGACGTTCAACATACTAAGAAGCCACTGTTTTGTGAACGTAGGAAAAGATAACTCTGTTTGACTCGATTAGGCTCTTACATCAATCGATTTTGAGGGAGGTGCTTCCGAGTGTACGAACTTAAAAACAAACACTTTCTTTTCAAGCCTCGATTCTGAAAATTTGATACATTCAATCGGACCTAACTTCCAGTAAGTGTGCAAAATGCCAAGGAAATCCGTCCAGTCGTTTGCGAGAAATCAGCAGTTGAGAATCGACAGAGAGACATACACACACAATAAATTACGTCACGGTATTGACGTCACACATTTCGCAATTTCGCCATTCCATGAATCGAGTATTTGGGGAGGCGCTGTCGAGTGTACGACCTTAAAAAACCACTTTCTCTTCAAGTCTCCATTCTGAAAATATGAAACATTCAATCGGACCTAACTTCCAGTTAGTGTGCAAAATGTCAAGGGTATCCGCGCAGTAGTTTTTGAGAAATCAGCCGTGAAGTCGGGACAGACAGACAGACAGATAAAAACCGCTGGCGCTGAACCTCCAGGTTTTGGCATTAAAAAAACACAATAAATCATACAAAAATGTGTCTTTTAGCTTGGGCCCTACACATCACACAGCACATGGAGACAATCACAGACCTACACACCACACAACACATGGAGACAGACAGTCACAGACCTACACACCACATGGAGACAGACAGTCACAGACCTACACACCACAACACATGGAGACAGTCACAGACCTACGCACCACACAACACATGAAGAGAGACAGACACAGACCTACACACCACACAGCACATGTAGACAGTTACAGACCTACACACCACAACACATGGAGACAGTCACAGACCTACACACCACAACACATGGAGACAGTCACAGACCTACACACCATACAACACATGGAGAGAGACAGACACAGACCTACACACCACACAACACATGTAGACAGTCACAGACCTACACACCACTACACATGGAGACAGTCACAGACCTACACACAGCACATGGAGACAGTCACAGACCTACACACCACAAAACACATGGAGACAGACAGTCACAGACCTATGCACCGTCTTTGAAGTGCTGCAAGAACAAAACAAAACAAACGAAATGTTTTCCCCCCTTACTCTGATTATTCCTTGTTTCGGAGACGACTGTGATTTTGACTTTTGAGTAGGCCTACACGAACACACAAGCTCGATACAGCCGGCAACAAGCTAGTTCGCCGGGCGGGACAGTGAAATAGATCTATTTCACTCAGAATGTCAATCAATATAGGGCAACGTACTTATTTTTTAAATCAGGGATTGATTAAATCATCATATTTTTGTGACACTGAGACCAGACCATCAAAACAATTAGCACTAGGCCTTGAATCAAATCGTCGTACGAGATCTTACGTTGACTGCAAATGTACAACAGTGCCGCGTGATTGTGTCGACATTCAGTTAGTTCGCTGGGCGATTCCAGGCTTTTAACCAGCGAAGGCAACGATCTAGATGGTACATATACTTTACCGGTTTCACAAATGGAATGAATTTGACGCCAACACAGCGTAGTATCGCTTTTTTGCGTCTGCTGGTAGACGTTCATCATACAAAGAAGCCAAATGTTGTTTTGTGAACGTAGGAAAAGAGTTTGACTCGATTAGGCTCTTACATTTATTGACTATCGAGGGAGGTGCTTCCGAGTGTACAAAATCCATTATCCTCAAGATTCTACTCGCAAATGACGTCACGTTGTTGATGACGTCACACATTACGCAATTTCGCCATTCCATGAATCGCGTATTTGGGGAGGCACTCTGGAGTGTACGACCTTAAAAAAACACTTTCTCTTCAAGCCTTGATTCTGAAAATTTGATACCTTCAATCGGACCTAACTTCCAGTTAGTGTGCAAAATCTCAAGGAAATCCTTCCAGTAGTTTTTGACATATAAGCCGTTAAGTTGGGACAGACAGACAGACAGACAGACACACACACACACAGACAGATAAAAACCGCTGGCGCTGAACCTCCAGGTTTTGGCATTAAAAAGCCCCCAATAAAGCTGTGAGGGCCTTCAGTAAACCTGGAGGGATAAAAAATCGAATACAGGACGTTTCGTACCATAGTCGTTGTGTACCTCATTTAGTCGATTCGTACCTTTTCTACCCTAACCCTAACCCTAACTCTAACCCTAACCCTAACTCTAACCCTAACCCTAACTCTAACTCTAACCATAACCCTAAAGGGTACGAAACGACTAGGTACAAAATGCCCAGGATAACGACCCGCATCGTAAAAAATAATTCTTTCTCCTTTACCAGTGTTCTCAAATTCAGTGTTCGTCATTAAACAGCTTCAAAAACAGAATTGACACGATGTTCAAAGACTACATGTACTGTGATGATGTTGGCCACCCGCTGTTGCCACGTATACCACTCTCTGCCACTCATAAGCCACCGGAAGAAAAGTATAGAGAATAGGCACGATCTTTTAAGATCGTTAGAACTAGGGTAGTAAAAAGTGAGAGTAGCCATAAGTACGGATCAAAAGATCAGATAAAGGCCTCGCGGCCTAAGACATCTGAGGACATATCTAGCCATCTAAATTCTTTCTCCTAAAAACTGTCCTCGCAAATGACGTCACGTTATTGATGACGTCGCACATGTTGGAATTTCGCCATTTAATCAAATTGCCTACCTCCCCAGGTGTTTCGAAATTCTTCTCCTGGCATATAGGATCGAAACTCTACTTGCAAATGACGTAACGTTATTAATGACGTCACACGTTAGAATTTCGCCATTCCATCAAATTGCCTCCCTCCCTAGGTGTTTCGACCTTAAAAACCACTTTCTGTTCAAACCTCGATTCTGAAAATTTGATACGTTCAGTCGGACCTAACTTCCAGTCAGTGTGCAAAATCTCAAGGAAATCCGTCCAGTAGTTTTTGAGAAATCAGCCGTGGAGTCGGGACAGACACACACACAGACAGACAGAGAGATAAAAACCGCTGGCGCTGAACCTCCAGGTTTTGGCATTAATTTTTTTTTAATCGGGTTCGAACCCGCAAGCTCTCGACAAAAGAGGGGGAAAACACACACACACACACAAAAACATAAAAAACAGGTCGGGTTTGAACCCACAACCTCTCGAAAAAAGAGAGGAAAAAACGTTTCAGCACAGAATCGAACCTGGTCATGCATGACCAAGAGTCCAACGCTCTACCAGCTGAGCCATTAGAGAATTGATATGGCAGAGTATTTGTAAAGCATTTATAACGTTCTTTTCCGTGGCCACACAAGCAGCTAAATCTCAACCGGCTGAATAAAAGCAAAGGAGTCTGTTCGGGGGTGAGTCACAGATCTGCATTAGAAATTGAACATTACTGCTCATTGCTCCTGCAAGGCTGGGTAAGTGTTGTTGTTTTTTTTAATCATTTACCTGTTACGTGTTTGATGGAGTAACCTAAGCTCGCATTCCAAAATTGTAGAACCTACTCTTGAAGTGTTGTGTGTGGATCCAAAAAGCTTGTGCAACTGTCCTTCGCACTGATTGTCCTATGCACCGACTGTCCTTTGCACTGACCGTCTTTTGCATTAACTGTCCTTCACACTGACAAGGAGATAGTCACGAAGGAGAGGAGGGGAAGTACACGCGGCTTAGGAGAGGACAGTGTCAACCGTCAACCGGCAATAAAGAATGCGTTGATAACCACGTTTGTCTCGTATCATCGAAGGACTTTCTAACCGAATATTATCTTCGACAAGGCGCATGAAGTTGTGAGTGTCTTTAGTTAAACAAATACTTCCTACGACGCGTGTGACGTAAACGCTCCGTTTTTTTCCAGACCGCACGCCCGTCCATTCAAATATCAGCCATATTAAATCTTCGACGACTTTCCATGAAACATTAAATTCAGTTTATGCATGTCGTAGGAAGTATTTGTTAAACTAAAGACACTCACGCCTTGTCGAAGATAATATTCGGTTAGAAAGTCCTTCGATGATACGAGACAAACGCGGATAGATATCAACACATTCTTTATTGCCGGTTGACGGTTGACACTGTCCTCTCCACAACACTTCAACGGTAGGTTCTACAATTTTGGAATGCGAGCTTAGGTTACTCCATCAAACAAGTAACAGATAGATGATTATTTTAAAAAACCACTTACCCAGCTTTGCACGTGCAATGAGGATGGTTGATCTTCTGCTTAGCAGCGTCAAGATGGAAAGAAAGTCGATATGCCATGGAGCTTCATTTTTTCGTATTGATCTGAAACACCGAGCTGTCAACTCGACCGTTTATTCCGCTTGCTCATAGATCTTAATTTCGTCTAAATAACTTGAGTGGTATTTATTCATACCCCTGTCTATCACAGTCTGAGAAATCTTCTCACTGTCTGGCAAAAATGAGACACAAATGATGTCCTGAATACAATTCTACTCACAAATGACGTCACGTTGTTGATGACGTCACACATTACGCAATTTCGCCATTCCATGAATCGCGTATTTGGGGAGGCACTCTGGAGTGTACGACATTAAAAACCACTTTCTCTTCAAGCCTTGATTCTGAAAATTTGATACATTCAATCGGACCTAACTTCCAGTCAGTGTGCATAATCTCAAGGAAATCCGTCCAGTAGTTTTTGAGATATAAGCCGTGGAGTCGGGACAGACAGACAGACACACACACACACACACACACACACACACACACACACACACACACACACACACACACACACACACACACACACACACACACACACACACACACACACAGACAGATAAAGTCTGTAGGACCTCCAGTAAACCTGGAGGGATAAAGTCTGTAGGACCTCCAGTAAACCTGGAGGGATAATACTGGAACTAGAACGTAATTATCCAGAAACACTTTTGCTGATTTGCGGGGACTTGAATGCAAGAGTAGGAAATTGGAGTGTGCACGATAATGAAGATGATGTGCTTACCGAAGAAACAGAAGAGGTAACGCGTATATGTGATTACTTGATGTCTCCTAGAATGTCACAAGACACAACGGTTAACAATTTTGGAATGGCACTGATAGGGGTATGCAGAGTTCAGACTACAAGAAGACGTTTGACTCTGTCGATCACGGACAACTTTGGAGAATACTACAGAGTAGTGGATTGTCTACGAAATTCACTAAAATGATGAAACCCATGTATTCAAATGTTCAGTCTTGCTTCCGTTGGATACATCAGATTAATGAGGTTTTTTTCCTTGTCAGGTCGGTGTGAAATAGGGTGCAAAAGAGAGTACGTCCATTTTTCTCATATACATCAACACCGTGGCAGATTACATCCGAGCCCATGGGAAGCATGGTATACAAATGGTACCGGACGCAGATGAGATCTTCGCTTTACTATTCGCAGACGACATAGCATTGCTATCGTCCACACTCAAGGGACTACAAAATCAGTTGAACTCCCTGACGGCAATTTCAGAATATCTTGGTCTTAAAGTCAATACAGAAAAAAACTAAGTACCTTTTCTACCCGACTTTCCACAGCTGCTACAGTAGAAGAAGTTGCCATTAAAGGCAAACAAAGGGCTGTCCAGTTAATGAAAACTATGTGGGCCCTCCGCAACAAAAACACTGATGTATTCTTTAGGCTTTTTGATGCACAAGTGCAGCCCCGCCTATTATATGGTGCAGAAATCTGGGGCCTGGAGGATCATGACAATGTCGAAAAAGTACATCTTTTCGCATGTAAAAAATTCATGAGTTTAGACGTTAAAACACTTAACCACTTTGTGTACGGAGAACTTGGCTGGTACCCTCTGGCTATCAATAGCACTATCCGAGCGGTAAAATACTGGATAAGACTGTCCAGAATGTTACCACATAGATTACCTAGACAATCTTATGTAATGCTACAAAACTCACATGTCCATGATGGTATAAATTGGTCTAGTATTGTAAAAAAACATCTTATGTAAGTTAGGGTTCACGTACGTGTGGCTGAATAGAGGGGTTGGGAATGAGACAAAATTTCTCAGACAATTCAAACAAAGACTACAAGACTGCTTTCGACAATCTTGGGATGAATGAAATCGCAATAGTCAAAGATTTGCACTATATTCTGCCTTTAAAAACGTATTTGGCCAAGAAAAATACTTTGCCTTTCTAACCATTAAGAAATTTAGAAATGCATTCATCAGATTCAGACTTGGAACGAACTTATTAAGAATTAACCAACGCTATAATCATGGTGAAACAAACGAGCTAACCTGCCCATTCTGTAACGTGTTGGAAGATGAAAATCATTTCCTCTTATACTGCAATGCTTACAGTGAATTAAGAGATAAATATATAAAAGAATACGTGTGTGTGAATAAAATGAGAGACTGCCGTTGGTTGCTAAAAGCCACTAACATTCGCATAACAAGGAGTGTATCCATGTACAACTTCTATGCCTTGAAACTCAGAGAGGAAAAAAGAAACATGTGAACCTTGACTTGAATCTGCTTTGACTGTAACGCAGATGATTATGGTTGTGCTTGTTTGAATATGCAAACATGCGGATTTTTTCCCACACTGATGAATTACATGTATGTAGTTCAACGGTCTGTTGACCTATGAATAACCATTCAGTTCAGTTCAGTTCTCTCTCTCTCTCGCTCTGTCTCTCTCTGTCTGTCTCTCTATCTCTCTCACTCTCTTTTCTCTCTCACTCTCTTTCTCTCCACGTTTCAAACTGGAGGACGGCCTGCATTTACAAACATCAGCTCAGAGCACTGGGCAAGCCACCCAGCCAACGTCGACGAGACCATTAGCGCTGAATCAATTATCAGCAAACAGAGCTTACCTCTACTCGCTCGAGATCAAATGTACCGAAGTATTGTTGATTTTCGTATCCATGCTGAAACTAGTGAGGTACAAACTGAGAAGAAACATGTAGTGTCAGAAAAAGTGCGCCGTGAAGCTCAACTTGCACGTGCAGATGAGGAAGCACGTTCTTCCCCACCAAGTGTCTCAGCTGTGCGTGTAGCTGCCGTGTCAGAGAGTGAGTATTGTGCTACTGCAGCTGTTGTTGACTCTCAGACTGCAGAAGTGGAGACTGGACCTGGAGACGATGTGAGCAAGGAAGGTATACCAGAAGTGCTGCGAAAGGGTTTTGATAAACTTAGAGAAAATCTGGAAGAAGATGGACGTCAGAGTCTGTATTCCATGTGCAGTGCTCTGGATGACTGTGTTTCCACCTTCTCTGCGAAGCCGTTGTCAGCGCCATCTACCATCACCGCCACTCGGAGATGTGACCGATGCAATCTATGCTGCGCCTGATGAACTTTCCTCTCGGTTTGCCAGGAGTACACGAATAACGGAAGGGGAGAGAATCGAATCTCGCAGCCGAGACATCTGAAGATCAGCAGACAACTCTCAGATTAGAAGGTTTCTCGGATCGTCTGGAAGGAAAAGCACGCAGACTGGTTCTGTGCTTGCAATTCGAGACTGCTCCTGATTGCTGGCGCGAGGCACCGCTGGTTGACTTTGTTCATTCCAAACAGCACGTTCGTTTGCGAGACTTGTAGTCTTGATATGTTTGCATACATAGTGTTTGTTGTTTCATGTATTGAAACAGACCACTGTTTAGGAATGCCTTCCCTATGGTCTAAGAGAGACAACTGCGTATTGTCTATCTCATTGTTGATTACCGCTTACTTCCCTTGTTTGTACATCCGGGTCAGTCTTGAACTCGGCGCGTGGATAACATGTCTTGCCATGTAAGTTGCCCAACAGTTTGCCCAATAAATAGATGATTTCTGGAACACCGCCATGTGTCAATTGTGTAAGAAGGAACACTCGACCATTCTAAACATGGTGTCAGAAATGGGATGGGAACTTTCATTCAGGAAATGTGAACTTGGAGTGCCGAATTAGGATCGCCATTTTGCATCGGAAAACCTGTCTTGGAAGTAAGTGACTGAAAATTCGTTCAAAATGATGCGCATTGATCCACCCAAGCCTTTTTCGTTCAAAGCAGAAGAGTGACCCCTTTGGATTAGTGAATTCAAGCGCTTTAGAAATGCTTCAAAGCTGAAGGGTGAAGCAGCAGATGTCCAGCGCGACACACTACTGTACGTCATGGGTCCTGATGCGGAGAAAATTTTCCGATCTCTCCATTTTGGCAAGACACGAAATGCTGACGGTACCGACGTTGATGATATGGACAGAGATTTTGATACTCTGGTTGGAAAGCTGGACAGTTATTTCGTGGTGAAGAAGAATGTTATATACGAAAGGTCACAGCTACAGCAAAGAAGTCAGCTACAGGTGAGACAGTGGAAGAATTTTACAGATCACTGAGAGAGCTAGCAAAGACCTGCAACTACCGGGATGAGGAAGACCAAATTAGGGACAGATTGGTAGTCGGCCTCCTCGATTCTCACCTGAAAGAGAAGCTCCAGTTGCAGAGTGATTTGACACTAGACACCGCATTGAGATTGGCAAGGCAGTATGAACAGATCAAGAACCAGTCAAAGCAGGGCAATGAGTGTACAAGCTCTGCCGACGAAACCCAGGTCGGACACTCTCAAGAGGCAGAGGTGGGGGACAACAGCCTAGACCCAGACGCGGCTGCAGTTCTAACCCCCCTGGAAGAGGGGGAAGAGATGATGATGAAGCGAAAGGTCAGTGCAGAAACGGTGGTTACATACATCGAGTCAAGAACAGGTGTCCAGCTCAAGGTCAGACTTGTAGAAAGTGCAACAAGAAGAACCACTTCAAAAGAATGTGTCGCAGTGGTGTATATGAAGTAGTGACAGATGAGGAAGAATACGAAAACCAAGAAGAGTCTCTGCTGGACTCTGTTATCACCGATAAAAGTGAACCATGGATGGTCACACTTTGCATCAAAGACACAAATGTTCGATTTAAAATCAATACGGGTGCGGACATTTCTATTTTGTCTGACCTGAAAAAGAAGTCAAAGCTGAGCAAGTCTCACGCAGTGTTGACGTCACCGGGACGTAGACTGTCGGTGAAAGGGGAGTTCTACGCACAGACCAACTACAAAGAGAGCCACTACAAGTTCAAGGTCATCGTAGTACCAGCAGGATAGGCAACAACCTACTGAGCCGATCAGTCGCAGCAAAGATGGGGCTAGTCACACGAGTCGAAGAAGTGCACAGAAATGTGTTCGGCAGTACGGGACTGTTACGGACTGACCCTGTCCCAATCACCCTCAAGAAAGATGCAAAGCCCTACTGTGTGAGCACAGCCCGCCGTGTACCATTTCCCCTTCAGAAGAAAGTGAAGGCAGAGTTGGAGCGGTTACAGTCAGATGGAATAATCCGAGAAGTGGTTGAACCCAGTGACTGGTGTGCACCCATGGTGCCGGTAGTGAAGCAAAACGGCAGCATCAGAATATGTGTGGACTACAAGAGACTAAACGAGGCCGTCAAGCGTCCGCATTGTCTGATTCCAAACCTTGAAGACATTGCACCCAAATTGGCAGGCTCCACCGTGTTCTCCACATTGGATGCATCTTCTGGATTTTTCCAGGTGCCGTTGGCAGAGGACAGCATGAAGCTCACCTGTTTCATGACGCCGTTCGAGCGCTTCTGTTTCCAGCGCGTTCCCATGGGGATTTCCCTGGGACCTGAAGTCTTCCAGTTGAAAATGAAAGAAACACTGCAAGGACTGGAGGGTTGTGAAACCATCATGGACGACACCATTGTGTATGGCCGCACCATGGAAGAACATGCTCACTGTCTCGGTGCAGTGCTGGAGCGAATAGAGGAGTCAGGGCTGAAGCTCAACAAATCCAAGTGCCACCTGCGACAGAAAGAGGTGAAGTACTTCGGGCATCGGATCAGTCTGGATGGGGTCAGCCCAGATCCGGACAAGGTGAAGGCTATCAGGGACATGCCTCCACCAACCAACGTCGCAGAACTGAGAACACTGTGTGGTATGCTGAACTACTTGTCGAAGTTTGTACCACACATGGCATCAACACTGAAGCCAATCACCAATCTGCTCCAGAAGAAGACGGCGTGATGCTGGGGACCAGCACAACAGCAAGCATTTGAGGCAGTGAAACAGCAGATCTCACAGTCACCAGCTTTGGGATTCTATAGTCCGGACAGAAAGACGCAGGTGAGCGCAGACGCCAGTAGTTACGGCCTGGGAGCTACACTGATGCAGTGGATTGACGGTCAGCTCGTACCCATTGCATATGCCTCGAGAACTCTGACAGAAGCAGAACAAAGATATAGTCAGATTGAGAAGGAGTGCTTGGCGTCAGTCTTCGCTTGTGAGAAATTCTCCAAGTACCTCATCGGTCGGCACACATTTGAGGTCTTGACAGACCACAAGTCGTTGATGCCACTCATGTCAACAAATGATATTGACAGTACACCCATTCGTTGCCAGAGACTTCTACTTCGCCTCATGAGGTTCAACTTTGAGGTCCGTCATGTCCCAGGGAAAGAACTGGTCATCGCAGACGCACTCTCCAGAAAGCCAGTTCTGCATTCACCGATAGATGAAGAACTGTGTGGCGAGGTCTCAGGGTATGTGGATTCCCTCATGACAAGCAAGCCAGTGACTTCAAAGCGTCTGGAAGCTCTACGTGCAGCCACTGTGCGTGACGCGGAGCTCCAGCAGGTGATCTACTACACACTGAATGGTTGGCCGTCTGCTGTAGCTGAGCAGTTCAGGCCATACCAGCTGGTGCAGGGAGAGCTCTCACTAGTTGATGGTCTGTTAGTCTACGGCGATCGCATCATTGTCCCTTCCGGAGAGAGGAAGAACGTTCTTCAGAAGCTTCACGAGACTCACCAGGGACTGAACAAGTGCAGGCAAAATGCACAGGCTACATTGTCAACTCGTGCAGAGTGTGCAGAGAAGAACGACCAGCCCAGAAACATAAACCACATCGTCCTTCAGAGTTGCCGCAACGCCCATGGCAACAACTGGGGGCAGACCTGTGTTCATACCAGGGAAAGAACTTTCTGGTAGTGACAGATTACTATTCCAGATGGCAGGAGGTTCGCCAGCTACACTCTACCACAGCCAGCGCCGTCATCAACAAGTTTCGTCTGATCTTCGCAACGCATGGCGTCCCTGAGGTTATAATCTCAGACAATGATCCTCAATTCCAGTGTCGCCAGTTCAAAGACTTTGCAGAAGAGTACGACTTCCAACATCGTACTAGCAGTCCAGGCTTCCCGCAGGCAAACGGCGGAGCGGAGGCTGCAGTCAAGATTACAA